>CM039129.1:27825023-28029713 GCA_022036555.1 Microstegium vimineum | reverse complement strand
GAGAAATTTGAGGCTCCCATTCACCCCCCCTCTGTTCGCCGTTCGTTCCTTCAATTGGTATCAAAGTCAGTTAAGGATCAATCCACCTTACACGGTTCTTGATCCGCGAAGGCGACATGGAGCGAGGTGCTGGTAAACCTCCCTACTTTGATGGAACCAACTTTGCCTATTGGAAGGTGCGCATGTCGGCTTACCTCCAAGGGCTTGACACAAAGTTTTGGTAGATCTGTGAGAATGAGAACTACGTGGTTCTTGAGGCTCGGATCACCGATGCCCAGGTTACGCAGCATGCATCTAATGCAAGAGCCCATACCATTCTCTTCTCTTGTCTGTCTCTTCCGGAGTTTGAGTGGGTTTCGAGTCTCACTACAACACGGGAGATCTGGCAAACACTCTTGAGATATCATGAGGGCAACCCTCAGATCAAGTCCAGACTCTTTGACACGTACCATAGAGAGTACGAGAACTTTGCTCAGTTGGCCGGCGAATCTGTTGACGGGATGTTCACTCGCTTCCAATCTATCGTCAACAAGATGCGTGCCAATCGAGCCAACTTTCCTTATGATGATCATGAGATGGCTATCAAGCTTTTGCATGCTCTTGGTCAGAAGGTGTGGGAGATGAAGGTGGCTACCATTCAGGAGTCACCGGGCTATGATGCCCTGACCGTGGACGAGCTGTTCAGCAAGCTCAAGTCCTTGGAGATTGACTACCAGACCCGGGCCAAGCTTGAAAACCAGTCGAAACCATCTATGGCGTTGGTTTCTGGCCCCGGTGGTACGTCTTCTTCCTTCTCTGACCCTTCACACTCCTTGTTTGCTTTGTCTTTGATTTCTGTGACAGAGGAGCAAGTGGAGGCTCTTGGAGATGATGAGCTGACTTTGGTCATCACCAAGTTCTCACGGTTTCACAACAACCGTTGAGCACCCAGCAACCAGGTTTGGTTTTTGGGAAGAGTGGCCAGAACATTTCGAGAGAAATTTGAGGCTCCCATTCACCCCCCCTCTGGTCGTTGTTCTCGTTCCTTCACTGCATCCGGACCCATCCACAGCATTGAGCCAACGGCTCTGCTCAGCTCTCCGGTCGCAGGGTCCGGACGCACCTGAGCTACCGTTCGAACCATCGCATCTGCGTTCGGTCGGGCCTCCTTTCAAATAGCCGCTTCGCGCCTTCACAGGGTCCGGAGTCACTGCTCCATGCGTCCGGAAATATTTTCCCAGGTGCCCAAGCACAACCAAGAGCTCTCTTGAGCCCCTCAGCACCTCCGGACCCAAGTCCGGTCCTTGTTCCGGACCATCATACTGCGTCCGGACCCTCTTCCACACAGAGTTACAGAGAGCGCCAGGCTCCGGACGCGTGTCCGAAGCTCTACGTCCGGACTGCTCCTCTAGCCAGCCAGCAAGGATTTGCCTCCGGACACATCTCCGATGGTCCGGTCAGCCAGAACTCTTGCGTCCGGACCCTGCGTTCGGACTGCTTCCAGATGCCCAAACACTTCTCCAACTTCTTCCAAGCTTCCAAGAGCCAACACTAAGTGATCCCAACACTTGTGCTCGTGTGTTAGCTTTTAGTTCACAATTATCTTGGATTAAGTTGATTGTTCTCACTAGTTCAATTGATTTTAATGCAATGCATATGAACCTAGTGGCACATGATAACCACAATCATACTTAAGAGCTCCCTCCTTGATAGTATGACTATCTATCCTAAATGTGATCACATCCTCTATGATGTCTTGATCACCAAACTGAAAGTGGTTCCTAGCAATCACCTTTGCCTTCACACCATTTTCCTTTCCACCACCATGCTAGAGCTTGTGCCATCCACCCATGATCCACCTTGCTCCATCACATGGCATGTACCAACCTATCTCATGATTCACACTTAGAGATCAAAGTTAGTACTTAGGTGGGTTTCATCAATTACTCAAAACCAAAACACATGGGGACTCTCAGAGGGCCTTCGCAGAGATCTCAATGGCGAATGGTCTCTTGCTGCCATGGTCAAGGCTCAAGTTGAAATGTTGAACGGGTGATTGGAGGCTGCCAGGCTTGCTGGTGTATCAGCTGTTACCGCTTATAGGAAACCGTTAACTGAGTTTGGAGGGTTGGTTCCACTGCCTGCTAACGATTCTTCGGCCCTTGCCGTTTGCAACTGGTTGCGGGCTGAGTTTGCTAAGCTTCCGAGCTTTATTGCGAAGGCAGGTGATTTAGCTGCCCTTTCTGGAGTTTCTAACTTTGCAAGGGCTTTGGTCGATGGCGGCTACGAGCATGTGGCTGCTTTGAAGAGTAAAACTTATCCAGATCCTGTGCCGCCTTCTACGATGGCGAAGCTCGTTTTTAAATCCATTACGAAGTTCATGTACTACTATTATGGCCGGTTTGGCCGGGCTGATGCTCGCGCTTTGGCGGAGGCTAGCCGCCAGGAGATTTGCTTTCTTGCGTTATGCTATTTATTAGTTTGGCCGATTTGTTTTTGTTTGGTCTTTTGATCTGCTGTGTGGCTCCCCGTAGGCTTTGGTTAACGCCGGTGCTGGTCCGACCGGAGGCGGTGGCGCAACTGGTGATGCGCTTGACGCTGTGGCCCCAGATCCTCCCTCTGCTTCTTTTTGGCGGAGGTGGTGCTGCTACTGTTGTCGTCCCGGGGGTCGCGGAGGCTGCTGCTGAATCCCAGCCTGACATACCTGTGCCCCGTTTCAAGAGGTGGGGCATTGAGTTTTAGCCTGGAGTTCATGGTCTGGCCTGCATGCCTTCTTAATGACCCTCGAAGGGGTGATGTAAATAACTTTTGTGATGGTGTGATAGCATCTTTTGTTAATACCATGCCTTTTGGCATTGTCTTTTTCGTATTGATTATTGTGATCGTCCCGCGCAGGCTGCCTTCGCCGGCCCTGTGTGGGACGTGCTTCCTTTGACACTGATGCGCGATGGTGTTTACGTTAATGGCGAGTTGTGGGACTATTGGCGATCCAGCCACGCAAGGCCTTCGGTTGATAGGATGTTTGAGTTTGTCCTTTATTCTATCGATGATTGGAACGCTGTGTTTGTTCGTTCCTTAGCTTGGCAAGGCCCTTTGGACCTGATGTAACTTTGTATTGTTTGTATGGCCTTCACGCCTCGTGTTGTGTTGTACTATTTTACTTTTTCGTGCTGAACTTGTATCGTCATCGGCCCGTGATGGGCGATGTGTTAATGGCATGCGAAGGTGCATTTATGCGGCTCCTTTATTACAGTTCTTTGGACCTTTGCTTTTGCGACTCCCTGTAGGCGTTTTTGCGTCCTTGAGATCTTGGTTTTCTCCCAAGGGCTTCTCTTGGTTGATGGCTCAATTTCTTTAAGGATTTGTGGCTGAGTGTTTATTGCCTCCGATCTTCGCGCTTGTTTGTTAGCTTCTTCCGGTATTGCTGTTGCAGACGACTTCTTTCCGCCTGGACTTTGATTCCTTCGAGGTGACATTGCTATTACGAATCTTCTCGCGGTGATGGTATTTTTGTTTATACTACGGGCTTGGGGGATACCCAGCCTGCATGATGTTTCCCCCTTTGCGGTCATGAATGTTGTGCAGATGGGGGCTTTAAGTGCCCTGTGCTTGGTTGGTGGCAGTTTTACTGTCGTTGAGTGTTTATTTGCAGGTTTGGTTCGTATCGGCGAAGGCCTTTGATATCGCCCTAGTTATGTTTCGTCTCGCATCTGGGGACCTTCGGTCCACAAGATGCTATCTGGGCACAAGCTGCCTATTATATATATATATATTTGGATAGAAGTGAGCTCTGCGCTCGTTACATATGCATGGCATTGCCTTACACTTAGCGCGAAGGCCTTCCTAGTTTCTCTATTCTAGGGCTACAGTTGCTTCTTTCTCCTGACCTTGGGCTCCTTTGCCCGACTTATCCACACCGCGCAACGGGACGCGCATGCCGGTCTCCGGCCCGAGCTTGGTTTCCTCCTGGGAGTTGTTGAAGTATAGTGGGCTTTGCCACTTTTGTCACTCGAAAACCTGCTTCAGGTGACTTTTTGCCGAGTTGGTTTGGTGCCTGACCGCGGGTGCCTTCGCCTGTTTATCCACCACCCTTGCTGAAGAAGCCGTGCAGCGGGACGTGTGTTGACCTTCGTGGCTTCTTCTGCCTCGACCTGGGTGGTGGTGTAGTGGGTTGGCTTCCGCGGCTTCTGACGCTCGAAGGCCTGCTTCGGGCTGTCAGGCGGTGGCTTGGCGCCTATGGTCGGTTGGGGGGCATTTTCGCTGTGATCGCGTCCTTTGAACCGGGGCGAGGGGAGGTTACGAGCCTTTGCGCGGTAATCTCCCATCGTCGGTTCCGCTGCCTGGTTGCAGACAGGCAGAGTCCGGTTCTTGACCGACGGTGCCCCCCTTTTTACGAGTCTTCGCACGGTATTCTTAGGGTCTAGACCCTCTCTTTGCGTTCTAAGGAAATGCCTGCTTCCATGGTTGTTTTCCTTTGGTCTTTGGTTTTTCTTTAGGTGGTGACGAAGGCTTGGGTTGCCGGCTCGGCTTCCTTTTTGCGTATTCTGCTAGCTGCTTTCGGTTTTGATTTCAAAAGAGGGTGTGGTCTTGGGGTTTTGGGCTGCCGGTTCGGCTGCCTTTTATAGTGCCCCGAGGCCTAGCTTTTACTGCTTAGGGGTAGTTGGGATGGTGGTGGTTGTTTGTTGGCAGTTGAGCATTTACTTTTGGCCGAGTTATTGCGACCTTCGCATTAAATGTTGGGGGTCCCCCCTTTTTACTGCTTTTTCTGCAGAGCTCTTAGAGAGTTGTGCTTATTTGTTTTTCAAAACCCTTCGCCTCGATGCCCGACTTGTCAGGACTTTTTCCGAGTTTTGAACGCCTCTTGGGCACGGAGGTCATACCCATTGTTTGAATTTTTGCCTCGATGCCCGACTTGTCAGGACTTTTTCTGAGTTTTGAACACCTCTTGGGCGCGGAGGTCGTACCGCTCGTTCAGCCATTTGGATGTAAGTGGCGGAGGTCCTCTAATCGCATTATTGTGTCGAATAGTGTGGCCTCGTTGCTGGCCACTTTCGACGTTTCTGTTTGGCGTTTTTTGGGGATAGCCTCTTTATAATTTTAGAGGATTTTTACAAAGGTGACGCCTCATTAAAAACCTCACGCCCCTGGATGGGGTTCCCTTGTGAGGAAAAGAGAACAGCGCCTTGCGAAGCAACTTAAGAAAGTAAAATGCTGAAAGAAGTAAATCTACCTACAAGTCGACCTTCGCTTATATTTCCGCGATGGCCGCTTTTACATTAGATGTAGAATCTCTTTAGGTTGCTGGAGTTCCAGGTGTGCGTGGTTGTTGTGCCTTCGTTATCTGTTAGAAGGAAGGCTTCTGGTCGTCCTGCGGCCTTCGCAATGAAGGGTCCTTCCCACTTGGGCTGAAGTTTTCCAGTCATTTATGCATTTGGCTTCCTTCGAAGAACGAGGTCTCTGTCTTTGATGTTCTTGCGTATTACCTTGCTATCCCTCTAGCTTTTTGTTTGCTCCTGGTACTTTGATATGTTCTGCACTGCTTCTAGCTTTGTTTCTTCTATTGCTTCCTTGGAGTACTCTTCGCTCAGCGCCATTGCGTGTTTTGTTACTCTCAGACTTTGGAGGTTTATCTCTTCTAGTAACATGGCTTCTTCGCCGTAGAGTAGCTTGAATGGGGTGAAGCCTGTTGCTCTGGTGGTTGTCGTGTTATGGGACCATATTACTCTTGGCAGCTCCTCTATACATTTTCCCTTACGAAGGTTGAACAAGGTCTTTGCAATGGCGGAGAAGATGATCCTGTTTGATCTTTCCATGGCTCCATTGGATTCTGGGTGGTAGACGGAGGCGAAGGCTACCTGAGTTCCAATGCTTTTGCAGTATTGTTTGAATAGATCTGACTCAAACTGTTTGTCGTTGTCTACTGTCAGGGTTCTCGGCACTCCGAATCTACAGATGATGTTTTGCCAGAAGAATTTCCTTATTGTTTCGGAGGTTATCTTTGCTAATGGCTTGGCCTCTATCCATCTTGTGAAGTATTCCATGGAAACTACCGCGAATTTGTTTCCCCTTGCGAAGGTGGCAGGGGTCCTACCAGATCCATGCCGCATCGTTGCAGTGGCCATGTTGCTGGTATGAGCTGAATGGTTGCTGACGGTAGTCTTTGGTGTGCTGCCAGATGCTGGCATGCTTCGCAAGTTTTTGCTATCTCTTCTGCATCCTTTATGTGGGTTGGCCAGTAAAATCCTTGGTGTATTGCCTTCGCAGATAAGGCTCGAGAGCCTATGTGAGATCCACAGACCCCCGAATGAATTTCTTGCAAGAGGTTCTTTCCGTCTTCGCTTGAGATGCACTTCAGCAGTGGCTACACCACTCCTTTCTTGTATAAGTCTCCATCTATCACAATATAGCTTCGCGCCCTAGCAACAATTCTTGCTTTTGCGGCTTGGTTTTGGTTGTCTTCTTCATTGTTTAGATGTCTTCGGATTGGCTCTCTCCAATCCTCCGTGCATAGTGTGAGCACTTCCTTTGATGTTTGTGTTCTCGAAGGTTCGGTGAGCTCTAGATAGAACGTTCCTTCAGGCAGTGGTGTGCCGTTTGCGGCTGCCTTCGCTAGCTCATCTACTTCAACGTTGGACCCCCTCGATATGTGTTCCACTGTAAATCCTTGGAATTTCCTTTCTGCTGTTCTTACGAGAGCGAGGTATTTTGCTAACTCGGGTTCACGTGTCGTGAAGTCTTTCTCGACCTGCCCTGCCACAATTTGGGAGTCTGTTTTGACCCCAAGTCGTTGTGCGCCCAGGATTTTTGCCTTCACTAGGGCCAGGGCTAGGCCTTCATATTCTGTGATGTTGTTGGTGGACTTGAACAGTAATTTTGCTGCATATTTGGTTTGTACTCTTGATGGTGAAATTAGGACTGCGGAGGCTCCAGCTCCTTTCTTTCCCCAAGCTCCGCCTGTGAACGTAGTCCACGATTGCTCTTCTTTTGGGTCGGGTGTTGCTTCGTGCGGGATCCAGTCTGCTACGAAATCGGCTAGTGCTTGTGATTTGATGGATGTTCTAGGCATGTAGTTGATGTTGTACTGGCATAGCTCTACGACCCATTTTGCCGTTCTGCTGGAGGCTTCTTTGTTCTTGAAGATGTCGCCTAGTAGTTGTGTCGAAGGTATCGTTATTTCATGGGCCTGGAAGTAGTGTTTGAGCTTTCTTGATGATATCAGGACTGCATACACAATTTTCTCAACCTCTGAATAATTTAGCTTCGCTCCTGATATTGCTTCTGAGATGTAGTACACTGGATACTGTTGTTTTGTGCCTTCGACTTCTCTTTCTTGTGTCAGCACTGCACTTCCTATGTGCTCTGTTGCTGCTATGTAGAGCAGTAAGGGTGTATCTGGGGTGGCAGTTGTGACAACTAGGTCACTTGCCAGGTAGGCTTTCAGCACTGAAATGCCTTCGACTGTTCTGTCCCCCATTCAAACTTTCTAGAGCCCCATGAGCACCTTGAAGAATGGTAAGCTTCGCTCTGTTGACTTGAATCTGTTCAATGTTGCGATTCTTCCTGTTAGTTTTTGCACTTCTTTTCTGGTTTTTTGTTCGACCATTGCCTTGATTGCTTTTGTTTTGTCCGGGTTGGCTTGTATGCCCTCTGGGCCTATCATGCATCCAAGCATCTTTCCTTTGCTTACTCCGAAGACGCATTTCTCTGGATTTAACTTGAGGCCTGCTTCCCTTAGATTGGCGAAGGTCTCTCTGAGATCGACCAAATGTTCTGCTTCGCTTTTGCTCACGACTATGATGTCATCAACATAGGCTATGATGTTGCGTAGCAGTTGAGGTCCCAGTACTACCTTTGTCATTCTTGCGAAGGTTGAACCTACGTTTTTCAGTCCTTCTAGCATTCTGACGAAACAGTATGTACGGAAGGGTGTTGTGAAGCTTGTTTTGTCTTCGTCTTCCTTTTTGAGCCAAATCTGGTGGTACACCAAAAAACAGTCCAGCATTGAGAACCTTTTGCAGCCTGCTGCTTTGTCGACCGAGGAGTCGATTCTTGGTAGAGGGAATGCATCTTTCTTGCATGCCTTGTTCAAGTCCGTGAAGTCGATGCACATTCGCATCTTGCCGTTCTTTTTTGGGACGAGCACGACGTTGGATAGCCAGTCAGAGTATTTGACCTCTCTGATAACCTTCGCGTCTAGCAATCTTTGGACCTCGATCTTCGCTGCTAGGACCCTATCTTCTGACATCTTTCTTTGCCTTTGCATCCTTGGCTTGCATTGCTCGCTTACATCCAGCGAGTGCTCTATTAGCTGTCTACTTACTCCGCCCAGATCAGATGTTGACCAGGCGAAGATGTCTCCGTTTTTGGTGAGGGTGGTGCGGAGTTGTTCCTCTTCCTCTGTTGTTAGCTTTGCGCTAATTATGACCTTTCGGTCCGGTACCTCCTCTTGGAGTGGGACGACCTTCGTCTCTTCTTGGCTTCGTAAGTCTGTTTTTTCCCGCTGGCATGTCGAGGGATATTTCAGTTGCCACTGAATTTACATTTCTTTGTGCCATGTTGATGTTTCTTTCTATGTTTCTGGCTTCTTTCTGACTTGTGTGGATTGTTATGACTCTAGGAAATGCTGGGATTTTCATGCACAGATAGCTCATATGGATTGTTGCGTTGAATTTTGCTGTGAATCCTCTGCCCAAGATTGCATTGTAGGCATAGTGCAAGTCGACGACATCGAAGGTGATGTACTCCGTTCTTGCGTTGTTTTGGTCCCCGAAGGATACTGGTAGGGAAATCTTCCCTAAGGCGTTGATTTTTCGGCCTCCGAATCCTATTAGTGGCGATTCTGAAGGCTAGAGTTGATTTCTGCTTAGCTTCATCTGGTCGAAGGTGTTGACGAACAAGATGTCGGCTAAGCTTCCTTTATCTATCAGGATCCTGCTGATTTCCCATGTTGCTATATTTGCTTTGATCACCATTGCGTCGGTGTGTGGATAGCTTTCTAGACGGAGGTCTTCTTCTAAAAAGGTAATAGGGGTCTTCGACCAGTCTTTGTGTCGTATCGGACCTTCGATAGAGACGTTGTTGACCATCCTGTAGTGGTCCTTCTTTTGCCTTTTGGTCTCGAACTCCATGGCCGAGCCTCCGGCTATGGGCAGTATCATCCCAATTGTTGGGAGGGGGTTGTGCGGGTTCAACTAGTTTTCAGAGAGGGGCTCTGCTTTTGGTGTCATTCCCTGAGGCATGTTTTGCACTTAGGGTGGCGGAGGAGGTAGTGCTTCGTATCGGCGGTTCTGCCCTTGCGCTTGCTACGATGGTTCTATGAATATTATGCGAGGTGGTGGTGGGTAGTTATTGTGCTGTGAGATTGGGGGATTCGGTGGTCTCCAGGCTGGCAAGAAATTTGGGTAGTAGGATGCTTGCATCGTGGAGGGGTGTACTTGAGTGGAGTTCAGACTTGGGTACACTGGGCAGTACTACTGCTGAGGCTGCCATGCTTGAGCTGTGTGGTTTACCTGCCTTGTTTGAGTTTGGTTTTCCAGAGGCTGTTCCTGCCTTGCTTTCATCCTCTGTTGTGTTTCCTTTGCCTCTAGGCAATCTCTTGTGACGTGACCCTTGTCTTCGCCATGGAAAAAGCACCATAATTTCTTGGTCCTCTGTCCTTGACCCTTGTTCCAGGGTTTGCTCTAGTTCTGCCTTCGATTGGTACCTTGTCCTTGTTGTTGGCCGAGCTGATTTGCGTGAGATTTTTCTTCATTGTGTTGCTGCTCATTAGACACATTGAAGACATGTGCTGCCTTCGGCTGTTGCCAGTTGTTGTTGTTGTCCGTTCTAGGTGGCCTTCGATTCCCTTGAGATTGGTTTGAGCCTTGCTGCTTATAGAGGTTCTGTTCCTATATTCTTCTTCTTAGGTCATTGTCTGATCTGCAGTACTTCTCGAACTCACTGTATAGTTCAACGATGTTTGATGGCTTTTCTCTTGCTAGGTGACCTGCGAGGGGTCCTATGTGAAGGCCCTTGACTGCGGCCTCAATCGCAACTTCCTCCGACACGTTTGGTGCTTTAGCCTTGCGTTGGATGAAGCACTGGAAGTACTCTTTTAATGACTCCCCCTGTGTCTGCTTGCACTGAAACAGATCCGAGGAGGTTAGGGACTCATTGGCGAAGCCTTTGAAATTCGTTGTGATTTTGTCGCGAAGGTCTTCCCATGAGTAGATTGTACTTGGCCTGAGCATGGAGTACCAGACTAGTGCATCACCTTCTGCTGTGATCACAAAAGATTTTGCCAAGACGACGTCATTTCCACCTGCGAAGGCTACTACCGCTTCGTAGCTCATGATGAATTGTCTTGGGTCAGTCTTGCCGTTGAACTTTGGTAGTGCGATAGGCTTGTACTTCTGAGGCCAGGGTGTGTTTTGTAGGCCTTCGGACAGAGGTGATTTGGAGTCCATTCTCCATCGTTGATGGTTCTGATCATAGTCGTTTATGTTGTATGCATTCGTGAGTAACAGTTCACCGTTTGGGAGTGGCATTTGAGGCCTTCGGAGTTGCTGAGCTCCTCCGCCCTGGCCTTGTTGCATGCTTTGCATTTCTCCTTGAAGGAGTGCGAGATGTTGTCGCACCTCCGCTGCTTGCTGCGATAGCTGCATCGCTCTTTGAGTTGTCTACTGTTCTGCGACTAGGCGATCTCTTTCTTCCTGCGCCCTTTGTAGTTCTTGCTGCAGGTTTTGCAAAACTTGCTCTTGTGTTTGCTCTGGGGGTGGTTGCTCATCTTCGTTGCCTTTGTCTAGCTGGGCCTCCTGCGGTGGGGATTGTTGTTGCGTGTTTTGGGCGTCCCGTGCTGGAGACGGTGGTTGCACAGGGCGTGCCTGCCTTGTCGCTACGACTCTTGGTGCTCCATCTATTGTGGCGTAGGTGTTGCGCACGTTACGACGTGTCCTTGGTTCTTCTTCGTGTAGCTCCGCTACCCTTGCTCTCTTTGATGTCAACGTGGGCTTGACTTCGGCCAAGCACGGTGGGCGCCACTGTTGGAAAAGGCCTCTCTCCGAACAGAACCCGAAGGCCGAGCGAAGGCCTGCCCTCCGCGGACGTTGAGGGACTCGCTCGGTTATCTTCGGGTATGTCACTGGGGAACCTTCGCGAGCGCCGAAGGTCCCTCGCTCGGTCTGATGAAAGTTAAGTGTAGAAGGTGGGCCTTCGCGATGCTGAAGAACCCTGCCGGGATGGCGGCGGTGAACAACTAAGAAAACGAGAACCCTAGAAATCAGGGATCTTGTCTCTCGTCATTACATTGGGCGGTGATCCCTTTTATAGTACACTGTTCACGTTACAATCTTGGTTACACAAATACCCTTCTACCTGCTCCCGAATATTCCGGGAGCCTTTCTAACAACTCCGGGGGTCTTCTGGGAAAATAGAATCGGCTAAAAATTGCTGGGCCTCGAGGGGAGCTGATGGAGGCCCAGCTTGCTCGGCCCAGCGCCTCGCCGTGGACGCCTGTTTCCGACTTGGTCGACGGGTTGGAGGTCTCGACTGCTCGCCCTGAGACCTTCGCTCTGGCGTCTCCCATCATGCCTTCGTATCTGGCTTAGCTGACAGATCGGAGGTTCCAGCCGTTGTCCTAGGGCCTACGCTCCGGATGTCTCCACCAAACGGGGACCTGGGTCCTTCGTCGTGGTACCTGCGCAAACATAGAAATGTATCTTCGGGATTACCTTTCTTAGCCTGATCGCGCGTCGCCGTTGTGAGGTTACTGGCCTTCGCCGTGTCCCTTGTCCGCGCATACACTGGGGTTATTTAGCTCTGTTGAGAAGCGCACTTTCTGGCGGAGGGGGGGTTTTGCTTTGTCTGATTCCGGGGCCCATAGGGGACCTTCGCGACTCATGTCCCAACAAATGCATCAATGATTTTGTCAAAATAAATATTTTTTATATTTGTTGACTATGTGAAGTCATCAATTAGTTTATAAAAAAAGTGCATTTTTCCATTTATTGGTGCTTCCTGTGCTCAACGGGATACATGTGAATGGTGTGGTTCAGAGAATAATTCAGTGCATTGAAACTAGCCAAGTCTGAATGGATTAGGCTGATTGCTTGAAAGACATTGGATCTTGAATGGACGTGGGAGATGGATGGAAAGTTACATTCTAACTTTATGAAGGAAAGTCACTCAATCTGTGTCCGAAGAACAGGTTGGTAAAAATGCAAGTTTATTTGACAATCTGTTGGACATTAGTTTTTCTTGCGTTTAGCAAATTATTAAAGATGTTGTAAGAAAGCAGAGAGTCTTTTTAGTCGCTTTGCTTAGGCACAACAATTAATTTTTAGTGTCTACTTGATCCGTCCCTAAATAGATGTCATTTATTGTGTTTGAAGAAGTCGCGTTGGACATTAGTTTTTAGTCGCGTTGGACATTAGTTTTTCTTGCGTTTGAAGAAGTCAATTATTTTAACTTTGATTAATTATATATATAAATATATAAATATTTATAATATATAATTAGTGTCATTAAATAGGTCATTAAATATATTTTTATATTAAATTGATTTAGAGATATAAATGTTGCATGTATTTTCTATAAGTTTAATTAAAATTAAAAAAAATAACTTACAAGAATCTCATAGCGAATTTATTTTTATTTTTAGTTTAGGAGCATTTTTTTAATATTGTTGGAGATGTTCTTAGATCTACTCTGTAGTACTCACTTCATCCCAAATTGTAAGTCATTCCAAGAATCTTGGAGAGTCAAAGTTTCTCAAGTTTGACCAAACTTATATAACAATATAATAATATTTATGATGTCAAATAAGTATCATTAGATTCGTTATCAATTATATTTTCATAGTATACCTATTTGATGTTATAAATCTTTATAGTTTTGTCTATAATTCTTGGTCAAACTTGAGATGTTTTGACTCTCCAAGATTCTTGGAATGACTTATAATTTGGGATGGAGGGAGTATATATAAAATGTTTTTGGAGGAAAAAGTGAAACTAAAAAACCACTGAAGAACGTTAGCACAGTAGCAGTGTAGCACGCACTAGCAGCAGCGCTCGGAACTGATCTGATGTTATTCGATATATACTGCATCTACTTCTACGTTCCGATGAGACTGCAGGTAAATCCGGATTATTACTGACGTGGCAAGTTTATAGGCTGAGAAAGAAGATAACCATTATCCAGTTAGCGGCGAGATTAGATCGAGAGGGGGATCAGGTCAATTTCTAACTAATTCGATCCCCGGCCACATGCCGACCTATAAATTTGTACTACGCCTGCACCTCGAAGCCGTCAGTACTGTGCTTTTTATCTTGATTGAAAAAAACACACACACCGTCCACATCCTTGAGCTATCGTCATCGATCAACATGGTGCAGCGGACTTCCACCGCCGATGTGCACGTGATGTCCATGGACCTAAGCCCAAAGAAACCCCACAAGGCCTACGGCAGCGACGGCGGAGCCTACTACGACTGGTCCCCCGCCGATCTGCCCATGCTCGGCGATGCCTCCATTGGCGCCGCCAAGCTCTGTCTCTCCGCCGGAGGCCTTGCCCTGCCCAGCTACTCCGACTCTGCCAAGGTCGCCTACGTCCTCCAAGGCAAGTATATATATATTCTGTTTCTTTATTTTAATGCTCATATAAATCTATCGCCATATATGCGTGGGGCATCTCGATCGATTGTTAGATGATCGTCAGTTAATCAACTCGCAATAATATAATCTCCATTCTCCAATGCAGGTAAGGGTACGTGCGGCGTGGTTCTGCCGGAGGCGACCAAGGAGAAGGTGATCCCCGTCAAGGAGGGTGACTCTCTGGCGCTCCCATTCGGCGTCGTGACGTGGTGGCACAACGCCGCCGACTCCACCGACTCCGACCTGGTGGTGCTCTTCCTCGGCGACACGTCCACAGGCCACAAGCGGGGCCAGTTCACCAACTTCCAGCTCACGGGCGCCACGGGCATCTTCACAGGCTCCTCCACCGAGTTCGTTGCCCGCGCATGGGACCTCACCCTGGACGCCGCCGCCGAGCTGGTCTCCACCCAGCCCGGCGCCGGCATCGTGAGGGTCAAGGACGGGCACAGGATGCCCGAGGCCCGCGATGAGGACAGGGAGGGCATGGTCCTCAACTGCCTGGAGGCGCCGCTTGACGTGGACATCAAGAACGGAGGCCGCGTCGTCCTCCTCAACACCCGGAACCTGCCGCTCGTCGGGGACGTCGGGCTCGGCGCTGACCTCGTCAGGATCGACGCGCACTCCATGTGCTCGCCGGGGTTCTCCTGCGACTCGGCGTACCAGGTCACCTACATCGTGCGTGGCAGCGGGCGCGTGCAGGTGGTCGGGATCGACGGCACGCGGGTGCTGGAGACCCGCGCCGAAGGAGGCTGCCTCTTCATCGTCCCCAGGTTCTTCGTTGTCTCCAAGATCGCCGACGAAACCGGCATGGAGTGGTTCTCCATCATCACCACACCCAAGTAATTAATATGCACTAAATTAATCATGCATCAACTATGCAATTGTGTGTTAAATTGTTGTTAATTAACCATGCGATTGTACGTGTGTTTGCATTGCAGCCCAATCTTTAGCCACTTGGCGGGCAGGACATCGGTGTGGAAGGCAATCTCTCCTGCGGTCCTGCAGGCGTCGTTCAACGCCACGCCGGAGATGGAGAAGCTGTTCCGTTCCAAGAGGCTTGACTCGGAGATCTTCTTCGCGCCTTCGTCAAACTGATCCGTTCAATTCGCCGATGGAACTCACGGGAACGGTGCTGCCTGGTAATTATGTCCATCCATCTCGGGTACACTTCGCCAAGATTTGTCTTGGGTGTGTCGTCGTTTTTAGCTTCAGTTTAGAATCATCAAGTCTTGCCAGTTTGTTTAGCTAGATCGTTTCATGTAATAATAAACTTGAGATGGTATATGTGTGTTTCTTTTAATTATTTCTTTTGTTATTTTTCTATTACTTCCCATCATATTTTAAACACAAAAACACCAAGGGTGCGTTTGCGAGGATCTCCCGGCAGCCCGGCTGCGCTCATGGATACAACTTGTCATGTTTCTCATCCTAGCCCGCGAGCGAGTCTGGCTTTCAAGAGCCAAAAACACCCCTCAAGCCTGGCCCTCTATAAACGACAAAAACCTCTGTTGTCTGGAGCACGGCTCCTCGCGATGCATGCACGACTTCTCGTGGCACACACATGCGATTTTTAGTAGCGTTTGGTCTCTCAGCACGGCTGCCTGATGGGTCGCAAATACATGTTCATTTGGACCGGGCTCAATTGGTACAAAGGCACAAACAAACTGGGTCGCAAATACATGTTCACTTGGACCGAGCTCAATTGTTACAAAGATACAAACAAGCTGTGTTGCAGCACTTAGGCAGCTCTGCTCAGACCAGATCGCCTGGCCACGTACAAGGGAACAAAGGCGCCCTCGTCTCATGATGGCGCAGCACGTGGACAGTGGACTGGAGGGAACGCAGGGGCGGCACAGTTGCTAACTACTGTATGCGATGCCACCGGGTAAGCTAGCTGGCCCGCGGCCCGTTAGATCAAGACATGGATGGGATAATTAATTTGTGTTGTAAAACACATGGATTCTATCCTAGAAGGAAAGAAAAACGAAGAATCATAATCTTAATTCTAATCCGTTTGTATATGGGCTCTTACCAAATCATAGACACTGATAGAACTATATATACGTGAGAGATCTATGTTGTAATCAACCAATATCAAGAGGAATAAAGAATAGTCTCCATATCTTGTGGCTACTTGTTCTACTATTTTCATCTACTATGTTGATCATGAGAGACGGAGAGGGAAAGATCCGAACCGCCGATAACGAGTTTTATAACACGTTATCAACACGACAAGCTCTACGTCGACATCGCCGCTGAAGTTGCCGTCGATCTTCGACGTCAACACTGACGTCCTCGACGCGACTACTTCGACGACGTCGACATCCCTGACGTTGTTAGCTGTTACCTCTACGCAACGAATCTGTACTGCATCGACGAGCATCGTCATCGTCAAGCAGACGGTTCTACGACACTGTCAAACACCCTACGCGGTATGTATCTACTAATCACTGCCCTACGCGACATGTGATGTAGATCAAATTGGCATCCCTTTGAATCGACGTCTTTGAATCGTAAATCGTACGGTACATATTTTATTCTCTTGAATAATTGGTCATGAAGTACACGAAAGTACGAGCATACACGCACGGCCAGTACAGCAAAAATATACGCATGGATCGATACATGCTCCTGTCACTGCATGTCTCGTTGCAGAGAAACCGATCTTGCACGATCGCTGCCATGCGACCCTGAGTCCGCATGTTCGATCAGTACCAATCAGCCATGCATCAGGCTGGATTATTTTGCTTTTTAATTTGTATATAATATATGCAAACAGTATGTATACATGGCACACCTATGACGTCTTGCACGAGTCTACAAACTTTGTCGCCGACAGGAAGTTAGCGACTAATAAACGAACGCACATATACTAGCCATAGCAATCATGCGTATAACATGAAGTTAGTGTGAGTTGGTTTTCTTGACCAATGATCATGCATGTATTAAATATGCATAATAATTTTTCTGCACGAAGTCAGGAGCCACGTGTACAACTAGAACTAGTACATGAATGTAGAAGCACCGTACTCGTGCATGAAGCCAGTGGCAACATATCCCGGCAGGATACGAACATACATATATAGAAGGTGTTGTTTTCGGCATTGACCGGTAGTACAATTGGAATGAGCTATATCGCCGACTGAATTTTCGGACAAACCTAAAATTATATAGGGCATGCTAGAAGTCATGCATTAGTAGTTTAGCACTACGACTTGCTCGCTGGTATACAACCTTCATGGTCCGTGTCCTCTGTCAGCACGCCGAGACACGTTTTCCGGCTACATACTCCAACACTAAAGTCAATTGCCGCTGCCTATATCACCTTAAGTTGCAGAGTTTATGAATGTACAACAATATCAAGTTCATGCTGAGTGCTGTTTGTAAGAGGTCGCCGCACGACCTGGTCGCAGCACGACCTGTAGTATTTTCTTATTGATATAATATATATGTCGTGTGATATTTTTTTAATGTAATTATTTATCACACATTATGAATTATATGTACTAGGTAATTGTAAGAATAAAATCTTAAATAATTACACTAGAAACATGGTATAAGATATGAGCTCTCTAAATCCTACGGACCTTAGACTTATCCTCTCTGAGAGGCTCATATTTGCTTGGTATTAATTCTGAAAATTGCATATACCATAATCCTGAAAATACTAGGATGCTTCTAAGAATTTTTTTTATAACCATCTACTACCTTTTTTGCACCTTACCACTTGTTTACATGTAGTAAACTTATATGCACATGATTTAATTTATGTTAATATATGCATGCTTGAAAGAAAGAAGAAATATCCTGGAATTACTCTGAATGGTAGAAATATTTGTTACAGTCATTATTAAATCCATGTAGGATATTTTACTACCGTTGAAGTGTAGTGAATTCATGATATATATATTTCCTGATTATTTTCTAGAATGAGTATATGACCGAGAGAAATAACAAATATATTGTATGACTCACTGCATGAGAAAATTCTCAAATTATGATTATAGAATATCATATTCCAATGAAAGTCAAATTTTCAAGCTTGTATGCTTAGAAGACAAGATGATAAATAAAATTGTTGTCGACGGTTCGGATCTTTCCCTCTCCGTCTCTCATGATCAACATAGTGGATGAAAAGTAGAACAAGAAGACACAAGATAAGGAGACTATTCTTTATTCCTCTTAATATCGGTGTTTACAACATAAAGCTACCATACATATATATGTCCTGCCAGTGCCTATGAATTTGGTAAGAGCCCACATACAAACGGACTAGGATTAGGATTCTTCTTTTTCCTTTCCTTCTAGCATAGAGTCCATGTGTTTTACAACACTCCCCCTTGGGCGATTACCATGATATGCACATGCCTCGTTAAAAACTTCATCCAAAAATCCAGTGGGAAAAACGGTTCTTGAAGAAAAGAGTACATCACATTCGTTAATTGTATTGCACATGTTGTCTCATTAAAAATCTTGCGTGAGAAACCTTCAAGTAAAAACTCACATAGGGAAAAAAGTACAACATTTAACCTTCTTGGATATGTATTCTTCAGGATCTTTTATTCTTCATGAATAAATATTTATCTTCATGATCTATGCATAAACTTCAATGTTTTAGCAAATATGATCTACTTGATCTTTGTAATTATAGTGGTTTTAATTATATTCAAGGTAGATTCAATCAATTTGCTCCCCATCATAAAGCCATCCTTTGAACTTCATTATTCCAGTCACACTTTTTATAAATGTGTGCTTAATTGATGGTATGCGGTACCATAATATTATATCTTTCAAAAATTGGCTCAAAATTCTTCTATGAATTATAATAAGAGTATAAATAAGAGCAATATGCTTCGTGCATAATGACCACTTATTAGTTGTGCAAAACAAATAAATTTTATACTTCAGGTAAATCCTTTCAGAGGAATATGTGGTAAATAAGTTAGAATATTTAATATCTTCTAGATAATGTATCAAACTTATACTAGAGTTTGAATATTTAAAATTCTTTCTTAGTGGATTTGCAAATTATATGTTCTACATATCTTCGAGATTTTGATTGTATCACTCAAGAGTAAATCCAGTCTTTCATTTGGTATTTAGGGGATAATTCAATTGTCAAAGTCGAGATCAGGGGGAGAGTTAATATGAAATTAGCTCAATGGACACTAATCCATTTGATAGGATGAATAATTGTGGAATTAAAATGGTAGATAACATACTTATGCTGATTTGAGATTTATGAAGAAAATACATTAATGGCAATTAGAAAATTCTAGAAGAAATTCCATGTATATTTGAATGTTGCGTATTTTATACATTTGAAGTATATTATCCATTTTTATGTATGAGTATTTGGATTATTTTTAGGATATAAACAATTGCATTTATTTAATAACCCCCATGTTTAAATATGTGTGTGAATATTTCCCAGAAAAAATTATCATAGCATACATGAATGAGCCTCCACCTGTAGTTGGAGATATGTGAATTTGGATTATTTTAAGCCCATGATAGGGGATATATGCTATTAAATATCTAATATTGGCATTAGGGGGAGAGAAAGCCTATTTTTAATGCCAAATATTATTTCCACAGAAGAAAAATGATCTAAAGAAAATATTCTTCAATGCTTGAAGCAGGAATAATATCACACACTAAATCAAACAATAGTTTGATTAATGCTCTTGTGAAGCATGAAGCGGAGCATATGCCAGATATTTTGAAAAATGAAAGGAGTAACTTGAAGTTATAAACCTGAAGTTGTGTTTACTAGTAGTAAACTAAATGTTGTATACTATACTATAAAGCTAAAATCTATGGGGACGCCTGTGGGTTCTAGTTTAGTGTATAATTGTTAAATAAAATAAGAATAAACTCCTCCATTCTCATGAAGAGAACACCTCGTGAAGAAGGTTAAGAACCTCTTGAAGAGGATCATCACGAAGATGAAATCCAACATACTAAGCGTGCGCATCATTAGTGTTGGATATGCAGAACAACAAATCATCTCTTGTTTTGGGAAATAACAAAGAGATAGAATAATCTCACATTATGAGAATATTATGAGAAAATAATAGTTGTCGACAACGTTACCTCTATAATTGCATTCTCGTATGAGAATCCACATCCGGAAAACAAAGTCCATGGCAAAGTCGCTTGTAGCGATTATATCGGGTCAATGAAGAAAGCAATTGAGGTTGAATCTCCAACTAAGAAAGAAACAATGTTCTGTTATATCTCTGTCAAATGATATGAATGAATTTGAATATGCAGTTAATAAGTGGATTATGAAGATCCATATAATTCCTGAAGAATATAAATCGCAACATATAAAAATCTCATACTAAGTATTACGAAGTCCTGTTATATCTCTGGCAAATGAAATGAATGAATTTGAATATGCAGTTAATAAGTGGATTATGAAGATCCATATAATTCCTGAAGAATATAAATGGCAACATATAAAAATCTCATACTAAGTATTACAAAGTCTAAGGTATAACATATTCCTGAATGAATATTGAAGTCTCAAGAAGAGCATGTCCTAGAAGGAATAGTCATCGAATGACTTAGTATTGAATATCACTATCTCATTGTATGTGATATAATAATATCTCATGTAGTAGAGAATATATATCATAAAAGTGACATGTTATTCACTGAATATCAAAATATCCTTAAAGAAATTAATCCATGAAAGATTTACCAGTCGATTCTGGAATAAACACCATTAATCCTTGAAATGAATATAGACCTGAGAGAAACCAAATGAGGAACGATAAATATCATGAAGATGTTATACAAACACTCATAAAGTGTATATATGAAAAGCTAGCAATGAATTATTAATATCCTCTAAATATACCATAGAAGGTATAAGAATAATGGTGACTTTGGCAATTTAATTATCCCCTCAATGTCAAATACAAGACTCGATATACAATCAAAATCTCGAAGATTTGTAGAACATATAATTTGCAAATCCACTAAGAAAGGATTTTAAATATTCAAACTCTAGTATAAATTTGATACATTATCTAGAAGATATCAAATATTGTAACTTATTTACCCCATATTCCTCTGAAAGGATTTACCTGAAGTATAAAATTTATTTGTTTTGCACAACTAATAAGTGGTCATTATGCATAAAGCATATTGCTCTTGTTTATACTCTTATTATAATTCATAGAAGAATTTTGAGCCAGTTTTTAAAAGATATAATATTATATGGTACTGCATACCATCAATTAAGCACACATTTATAAAAAGTGTGACTTGAACAATGAATTTCAAAGGATGGCTTTATGAGGGGGAGCAAATTGATTGAATCTACCTTGAAGATAATTAAAACCACTAGAATTACAAAGATCAAGTAGATCATATTTTCTAAAACATTGAAGTTTATGCATAGATCATGAAAATAAATATTTATTCATGAAGAATAAAAGATCCTGAAGAATACATATCCAAGAAGGTTAAATGTTGTACTCTTTTTCCCTATGTGAGTTTTTATTTGAAGGTTTCTCACGTAAGGTTTTTAATGAGATAACATGTGCAATACAATTAACGAATGTGATATACTCTTTTCTCCAAGAACCGTTTTTCCCACTAGGGTTTCGGATGGAGTTTTTAACGAGGAATGTGCATATCGTGGTAATCGCCCAGGGGGGAGTGTTGTAAAACACATGGACTCGAAAGGAAAAGGAAGAATCCTAATCCTAGTCCGTTTGTATGTGGGCTCTTACCAAATCATAGGCACTGACAGGACTATATATACATGAGAGATCTATGTTGTAATCAACCAATATCAAGAGGAATAAAGAATAGTCTCCCTATCTTGTGTCTACTTGTTCTACTATTTTCATCTATCATGAGAGATGGAGAGAGAAAGATCCGAACCGCCCACAACGAGTTTTATAACAATTTGCAGCCGGGATAGTCGGGTTGGGTCGAGCCTGGGCCAAGCAAACAAAAGAAGAAGTTGTGGCCCGATCCAAACCTGATCCGACCCGTCCAACGAAGACGCACTTAAGTGTGGGATGGGAGCGTGCACACTCAATAAATCATCATTTGGATGGCCATTAGGATTAAAATTGTTCTCTACGTATTTCCATCCTCCAACAACTTCTCTATATTATGTACACACTCTTGAAAAAAACATTGTTGATTCAACCAGATAAGGCTCAATATTTGAAGATGTAACTAAAAATGTTGTTGGATAGCTTTTTTATTAATAAAGTCTTTGATAAATAAGTACTCCCTTCGTTCCTAAAAGAATATAATTTTTAGAGCAATATCACGATTTAGTATACCAAGTTTGATTAATTATAGATTAAAAGGTATAAATATTTTTTATATCAAAGAAACATAATTAGATTAATTATGAAATATATTTTTATAGTAAATTAATTTGGAGCCACAAATGAATACTATTTGCTAGAAACCTGGTTAAACATGAAACATTTTAACTAGAATGTATATCATAGTTGTACTCTTTTTCAAGACAAAGATTAATATACATAGAGACTTTTAAGAGTTTGTTTGGTAGAGATCCAGATTCAAACGTCCCAAATTTAGATGACCTTAATAAAGGTTTTCAGTGCTGAATTAGAATCACTTCGTGAAATCATTTTGGCCGGTAAGTTAGATTTTAACTAAAAACTTTGTTTTAAAACAATCATATAAATAAAACATATTATTAAAAATCCAGAACATTTGTGGCCGACCTTGCTAATACAGAAAGGGGCCAAAGAATCACAGCATGCCTAATAATCTAACAAACGTTTGTCCTTGCTAGGCATAAAATAAAAACAACAAAACGTTCCTGGTGGTTTCCGAATGAAACGTCTCTCGTCCAACCCCGGATTCTCCTTATTCTCGCAAAAATCTGTTAAAGAATACTCGTACGATGTTCTCACTTTCTGAAAAATAATTTGATTAAATATATATTAAAAAATATTAATATTTATAATACATAACTAGTATCATTGAAATTTTCTTTAAAAACTAGATTTTTTTAATAAATGTATTTGGTGATGCATCAACTAGATTTTATACGAATCGAGTTAAATTTGTGACACGTGCATTATTTAGACATGAAGGTGCTCTTGATTCATTTTTTTATTAGCACAATTAGTACCCCGCCGTCTAAAACTATAAGACGTTTGAATTTTTTAATTTTAAATTTGATCAGTCGGCAAAAAATATGTAAATATAATTAAATTTATGTTATTGTTAAAGAACTTTTATATAAAAGGGGTGTTTAGTTCTCCATAGAATCCAAAATATTTTAGGTTTTGACTCTTCATTTTACAAAATGGAACTAAATAATACCCAAAATATTTGGCAAAAAGTGGTCCATTCCCTATTTTGGATTTTGGTCTCAAGAGACCAAAATAAGGGAATATTTGCATTGGTTTGTGTGTCATTCTCACAATCCCCATCATTGAAAGATAAATTTTGTTTGGAACTAAACACCCTATTAAAATATTTTGCATTTTGCATTTTGAAATCTAAAATAATTGTGATTTTGGATTTTGGATTTTGGTTGGAACTAAACAGGGCCTAATAAAACAGCTCATAACAAAACACGTGATGTTTTGCACAAATTTTTAAGTGTGGCGTATCAAATATCTTATAATAGACAAGGCTAATACTACTTGTTCATTGCCTATGGATGATGGATATGTTCACGTTCACCGCTCGCAAAAGAAAATGTTCACGTTCACCGCTCCAGCCGACGCCCATCCTCCTTCCTTTCCTTGCCTGACTGATTGCCTTGCAGCACACCACTCCGCAACCAACGTGCGTGCGTGCAGTCGTCTCCTACAGTGCTACAGTAGAAACACGCTGCTCCTCCGGCACGCAAAACCCTTGCCCGCAAGACACCAACCCGGCCGAGTTGACCGCACGGTGAAAATGCGACCAGAGGGCAGAGCGTGGCGCACGCAAACCCACGTTGACAAGCTCGCTGTCACCGGGGCCCGAGCCGAGCGCGTCGCCGCACGGCAGTGGTCGGATCGGTCCCGTCCCGCCCGCGGCGCCGCCGTGTGCTCTGTTCTGCTGACTGCTCCGCTCGACGGCTCCCCTCCCCGGACGGACGGACATGGCACGCGTTGGCTACAGTCTCCTCTCGTACACTCGCTTTCTCTCTCTCTGTCTGTCTCCTCGACAATCCCCGTGCACCATTTATTTCACTTCTCACTCTCTCTCTTCCCCGACACGGAAGTCACTGTCCTCCTGTTCCCTCACCACAGCACACTCCCTCCCCTGCGCTGCGCCACCTTTTTCTTTTCACGCCAGCGGGCAACCCAAGGCTCCAACCATTCCAAAAACCTCCCTCACTCCTCACTCGCGAACCCCAAGAACTCCAGGGACAGCAGTACAGTACGGCAATGGCGATGGCGGCGGAAGGCGCAGCGAGCGAGCCGGAGCTGGTGTCGATCCCGGCGACGCCGCACGGCCTGTCGACGCCGGAGGGCGCGGCGACGCCGACCGGAGCCGGAGCAGGCGGCGGGAGGAGCAAGGGCTCCGGCACCCCCGGGCGTCGCGTGGTGGAGGGCCTGCGCGGGTACCTGGAGGACGTGGGCCACCTCACGCGCCTCGACCCGCGTGACGCCTGGCTGCCCGTCACCGAGAGCCGCGGCGGCAACGCCCGTTACGCCGCCTTCCACTCCCTCAACGCCGGCCTCGGCTTCCAGGCGCTCCTCCTCCCGCTCGCTTTCACCGGCCTCGGATGGTATGCTAACCCACCAGTCACTGCTCCTGTCCGCCACAATTCTTCCCCCCTCCGTTGCTTATTTCAGGTTAGCATTGCTGCTGCTGCCTTGCATTCTCTGCTTTTGTTATTGGAGCCGCCGCCTAGATTGTTCTGAGGACTGACAGGGTGAGCGTATCATTGGCCGAATTGGCCAATCCAGGTTTCAAAATCTGGTGCCCGGGCCAGACGTTTTCACGATGTTGGTTGCTGTGTTTCAAGCTTTATTTTGTACACTTGTCTTGACTCTGCCCGTGTCAATGCCTCTCAACTTTGGTGGTGGGTGCCGGTACAAACCATTTTGATTGCTGAATTTGGATGAGATGGCCCAGTTCTCACTCCACATCTGTCCAGAATACCAAACACAGAGACCTGTTTAGTATCTTAAGTCCCTATGATTGAGTATTGTTAATTCCAGGAAGGCAGCCAGCAAGTACAAGATCTCGAGTCCCAAATTTGCTAATGTCTTTTTTCACTCTTCATATTTGTTTTCTGCTGGTAAACGTTTGCTACGTTTAGTTATAATTACTATAATTCAGGTTGGTAAAATTGCAGGGTTCATTCATTTTTTGCCAGTGATAAGGTTCAAAAATTTTCAAAACAAGAATCAAAACCACTGTTCTTATAAAAATCACAGTATAAATCTCATATGTTTATGGACTATTTTGGTTTTGTCTTTTTTTTCCTTCTCTGATTTGAAGTTTGTTGAATTGTTGTAAGCATAGCATGTGTAACTTAGGATAAACAAAATGTGCAGTACTTGTAACTAATTGGTAGGATTATACTTTCTTTATTGCAAGTGAAAAAGGGGGGGGGGGGGGGGGGGGGAATCTTGTTCTCATTTTGAGCCATTAATTGTGGCCTCCAGTTGGACTGGGTTTCATCCTTCTCAGCCAATTTCTCTGAAGTACTCAATGTCCCTAAATTATTATAGCTGGGACTCATCAGAACCATTTCTGACAAATCACTGTTTATGACTGTTTGGACTGCAGGAGCTGGGGGATAATTTCATTGACTATTGCTTATTTCTGGCAACTGTACACACTCTGGATCCTAGTGAAGCTTCATGAGGCTGTGCCAGGCAGGAGGTACAACAGATATGTGGAGCTTGCACAGGCTGCATTTGGTGAGACATTCTCTCAACTATTTTTGCCAGTTCATGAACTTCTGTTTCCTTGATTCATGAATGCCACTGACATGTCTGCAATATGTAAATGGGTGTAAGCACTGTATGTCGCCACTGTCCAATTATTATCTCTGTCATATAGGCTGGAAAGAATCTATTGACAGTGTTTTGCTGCTTTCAAATAAGACGTGGAGCGTGACTGATGGGGTAGTGCCAGGCTAATCTAGGAACTCTCTTTTGTTTTCTTCCCATCCAGATCTGGAGCTGCTTCTTCTGTCAGATAACATATCGCTCTCATTCCTCACAGTACCGTAGAAATATGTTATCTGTTGCTTCTACTGGAACCCTATGATCCTTCTTACAGTATCAAACTATTGCATTATCTACTTGGGATTA
This sequence comes from Microstegium vimineum, assembly GCA_022036555.1. Classification (NCBI taxonomy): domain Eukaryota; kingdom Viridiplantae; phylum Streptophyta; class Magnoliopsida; order Poales; family Poaceae; genus Microstegium; species Microstegium vimineum. The sequence continues at coordinate 28,003,825 of CM039129.1, read as the reverse complement.
TTCCTTTCTAAAGATTATCTACTTGGAATTATTATTGCCTCTGGTTGCACCAAACTGGGAACATGCAATGCAGCTAGATTCTCTGTTGATCTATTTCATAGATAGCTATACTTACATAATTCATGTCGCAGGACTGAAAGGGATTTCCACCAATTAAATACTGACTAATATATATATTATTCATCCAGGAGAAAAACTGGGAATGTGGCTGGCTCTTTTCCCAACTATTTATCTCTCGGCAGGCACCGCCACTGCATTGATCCTTGTTGGAGGGGAGACCATGAAGCTGTTCTTCCAAATAGTGTGTGGACCACTGTGCTCTCCGAACCCCATTACAACGGTTGAGTGGTACTTGGTGTTCACATCCTTGGCAGTAATTCTCTCCCAACTTCCAAATCTCAATTCAATCGCTGGTCTTTCACTCATTGGTGGGGCAACTGCGATAATGTACTGTACCATGTCATGGGTTCTCTCCGTCAGCCAACCGAGACCACCGACAGTATCTTATGGCCCAGTCGCATCCAATTCTTTTGGTATATCCCTATTCTCAACCTTGAATGCCCTTGGGATAATAGTGTTTGCTTTCAGAGGGCACAATCTTGCTCTGGAAATACAGGTCAGTATAATTTATCGTTGATGAATTATTGGCTCAGAGCCTTTCTTTCTATCATCGTTAACATCATTTGGTAACTTCATGTGTGTGAATTATTATTGAAATTTTGCAGGCGACAATGCCATCGACTTTCAAACATCCAGCACATGTGCCAATGTGGCGCGGGGCCAAAGTAGCGTATCTCCTGATTGCAATGTGCCTCTTCCCCGTGGCCATTGGAGGCTACTGGGCCTATGGAAACATGGCAAGTACTTCATGATGCTTACTTAGCTCATCATACTAATCATGACTTCATTGTGCTGCAACTAACGATCCCTGGACTGTTGTGCTTGTACTCATGGCACGCCCTGCAGATGCCACCAGGAGGGATGCTGGCGGCACTCTATGCCTTCCACAGCCATGACATCCCGCGGGGCCTCCTCGCAACGACATGCCTCCTCGTCGTGCTCAACTGCCTCAGCAGCTTCCAGATCTACTCCATGCCGGTGTTCGACAGTTTCGAGGCCTACTACACTGGCCGCACCAACCGCCCGTGCTCGGCATGGGTGCGGTCAGGGTTCAGGGTCTTCTACGGGTTCCTCTCGCTGTTCATCAGCGTGGCCCTGCCGTTCCTCTCCAGCCTCGCTGGGCTGCTGGGCGGGCTCACCCTGCCTGTGACCTTCGCCTACCCGTGCTTCATGTGGATCCGTGTCAAGAAGCCCGAGAGGTTCAGCTTCAGCTGGTACCTCAACTGGGGCCTTGGGCTGCTCGGCACAGCGTTCAGCCTGGCGTTCTCACTGGGTGGCGTCTGGAGCATTGTCAACAATGGGATGAAGCTCAAGTTCTTCAAGCCTAACTAACTAGGTATATAGATTTGCTTTGCTTGCTCCAATCTGCAAGTTATTAGAAGAAACTAGTTGTGGAACTGAATGTTACATATTACTGCTACATAGTTATGCTTCATAACTACTACGTTGCCTTGGTAAGAACAATGGCATGTATGTAATGTAATGTAAGTGATGTCTGAGGAATTCGAAATCTAAGGGGATTTGCTTATATACAGTATATTTTCATGTATTTTCGTATCAGCTGCTAAAATCTTTGATTCCTGCTTCAGTGTATCCATACAGGTCCTCAGCGAATGCCTTTAGGTCTAGGAGCTTGTTGATGGCATTGTGCTGCAGCCTCTGTTTCCGGAGAAATTCGTCCTAGAAGGGTGAGTACTCTGCTGCATCGACTTGTAGGGCCTTCTTTTCACGCACCGCATTCCTGGAAGGGGCTGCACCTCCCTGAGTTAAATTCTTCTTTTGGCTGACGACTTTGGACAGCAGGAAAATGTCAAAGACATGCATGGCTTGCAAGCCAATTTCTCATGCATCTTGTGTGATCAGCTCATCAGCATGCACAAGCTGCAGACAATTTGCTCACTAGGGTGCGTCTTCCACCGGAGAAGTGGTCTAGGCGTCTCCGCTCGCTCGGTCTTGCTCTCGTGGGTCCGTCAGCTGAGCACAGACTGGTGGCTTGGTGGCGTGGTGTTGCTGGTTACTTGTGATAGACTTAGCGGATCTACTAATAGGGTTAATTACTTAGGATGAATGGTGTGGTTCGGATCTGAGAAGGACATAAAGAGGAAGAGGATATTAGGGTTAGTATAACCTGGCTTAATTCCCGACCGGCACTGCTTCAGTCGATGGAGTCTGCGCACGGGCAGCGACGGTCGGTGAAGAGGTCGCAGTGAAGTCCGGCGGTGCAGACCGGTGGCGGAGGTGCTTCCCGTCACTGGTTGTGCCGGGACTGGACAGGATGGGGGCGACGGCTTAGGACAGACGAACCTCGTGACTTGTGCGGGTAGCCCCCACCTTCCCTTATATAGGCACAGCGTGACAGGGGCCCTCCAACCCTTAATTGGGCTGGGCTCCCCGATCAAGAGCGGATCAAGTCCCTAATGGACCGTTGGGCTCATTATGGGAGAGAGATCAATACTAACATTCTCCCCTTGATCTCTTCTAATATCTTACCTTAATCTTATCTTAGTCTTAACTTAAAACTTAACTATTTTACTCCACCACATTATAGAGAAAAGCGTAGAGCGTGTCTCATCGTCACAGAAGAAAATTTTCGTTGGACTTGACAACTACATTACATCTCTCTAAAAAGAGTTCTAACTAAGGGCCCTAAGTGTTCAGGAATCATAGGCTTTCCTTTAACCCATGCTAGCTACGTGTTTTCTAAACACGTTGGGTGGTAAGCCTTTTGATGAGCGGATCCGCTAATTGATATCTTGTACTTATATGCTCAAGACTTATGACATGATCCCGAACTTTTGTTCCTCACAACATAATGCTTAATGTCAATGTGTTTGGCAGCACCACTTGACTTATTGTTGTGAGCATATTATTGTAGTATAATTTAAGTTGTTTTTCTCAATGCTATCTATCACTCTTAACCCGGGCAAGAACTTCTTAAGTTAGTTCACCCGCCCCGAGGTCTCGTGATATGCTACAAACTCAGCGTACATCGTCGATAATGTGACAAGGGTTTGTTTTGAGCTTTTCCACGATATAGCTCCACTTGCGGGGTGAATATCTAACCTGACGTGGATAGAAATAACTTATTATAACTTAGCTTTCACCCCCCGCATAATCTAAGTCATTCTTATTATAACTTAGCATGAAGCCTTTTGTGCCCTGCAAAAAATGCAGAACTATCTTAACTAACTTCCAACGTTCTACATCTGGATTCTTTTAATATTTGTCAAGTAACCTGGTAACATAACTATGTCAAGGCGAGTATAAATTTGAGCATATTACAAGCTTCTGACAGCTGAAGCCTAAGATACTGATCTCATTTGCTCGAGTTCGATCTGATTATTGGGACACTGATGTTCCCTATACTTATCTAACCTTGACAATGGGTACAGGTGATGTTCCCTATACTTATCTAACCTTGACAATGGGTACAGGTGATGAACTGCACTTATGCATACTATATTTCTTAAGAACCTTATCTATGTATGCTTTTTGTGGCAGTCTTAAAACCCCTCTATTTCTATCACAGTGATTCTCAAACTCCAGAAACTAAAAGAGGCTTCACCGAGATCTTTCATATCGAAATGTGAGGACAAGAACTTCTTGGTTTCCATTAGTAGACTGACATCATTGTTTGCAAGCAAAATATCATCCACATATAGGACTAAGAAAATAAACTTAGCATTCTTAAACTTTGCGTAAACGCAATTGTCCTCTACATTCGTCTTAAACCCAAACTTTCTAATTGTTTGATCAAACTTCAAATACCACTGTCTTGAAGCTTGCTTTAGTCCATAAATGGACTTCCTTAGGCGACATCTCATATTTCATTTTTTTTCCACAACAAAACCTTTCGGTTGTGCCATGTAAAACATCTCATCGTAGATCCCCACTAAGGAGTGTCGTCTGTACATCCAACTGATGTAACTCTAAGTCTTAGTATGCTACTAGGGCCACTATAATTCTAAAATAAACTTTACATGAGATTGGAGAAAAGGTTCTCATTGTAATTAATCCTTAATCTGTTCTCTTTGCTTAAAGCCTTTTAGCCACGAGTCGCACCTTATGATTCTTAATTTTCCCTTAGGAGTCACTTGTTTTTTATAGACCCATTACAGCCTGCTGTCTTGGCTCCCTTAGAAACATTCACTAAGTCCCAAAACAATATTGGAATTCTTGTAATTTATCTTATCCTTCTCATGGTTTGTTCATATGTGGTGGGATCAACCTCCATATGATGCTTTTTGGTTTCATAAACCTCTTAATTATCTGATAAAGCTAATCTGCTAACTCTTTTGTGATCTTCTAATATTCTTATTATTTTGACGCCATATGGGGCTGTTGTTGTTCTTCTCATGCTCGACTTATGGTTCTAATGACTCCTGAAGGACAGGTTCTAGATTCTTATTTATTTTCGGCAAAAGAGAACTGACAACATGTGTTAGCACTACGGTGTCTAACACCGTTTGTATAGCAACAACAGGTAGCATAAAGTATGGTTCTTAAAATATTGGAGTAGGGGCTTGGAGACCCGTTTCTCCTTTAAACTGATCTATTGTGCTACCTTGCTCCCCCTGATCACTAAGATCTTCTAAGAACTCAGCATGTCTGGTTTCCACAAACTTAGTATGCCTGTCAGGGCAATAAAAGCGGTAACCCTTTGACCTGTCTAGGTAGCCAATGAAATGGCAGCTAACTATCTTAGGATCTAACTTACCTAAAATTTGGGTTGAATACTTTAGCCTCAACTGGACAACCCCACACCTTTAAGAGCTTAAGTAAGGGTACTATGCCTATCCATAACTCATACGGTGCTTTAGGCACCGATTTACTTAGTACACGATTAAGAATGTGAATGACGGTTTTAATGCCTCCATCCACAAACATATCGGTAAAAGTAGAGTAGCTAATCATACTTCTTATCATATCCGTTAGGGTACGGTTTCTTCTTTCAGCCACTCCATTTTGCTGAGACTCACCTGGCACGGTGAAAGGATCAAGATGCCCAAGAGGGGGGTGAATTGGGCTCTTTTAAATTTCTAAGCAATAATTAAAACCTACCAAGAGCCAATTAACCCCCTAGTGCTTTCCCAAGTGTGTCCTAGCTAAACAAGCAAGACAAGGCAATGAAAGCGGTAAAGCCTATGCAATTCTACTCAAGCAACAAGAATATAATGCGGAAAGTAGTGCTTAAGAGTAAATGCAATAAGTAAGGAGTAGGGGCAAAGGAAATTAACACGACGACGTTTTGCCGAGGTATCGAGGAGTCGACACTCCCCCCTAGTCCTCGCTGGAGCACCTTCGAAGGGTATCGCTCCCCCTTAGTCTGCGCAAGGACTAAGTGCTCTCTATGGGCTGATTCTTCGCCACTCCGGCTCGGTGAATCGCCCACAACCGATCACAATCGAACTTGGGTCATCCACAAGGAACACCACCGGATGATCACCAAGCAAACCTCTGCGAAACCGTCTAGGTGATGTCGATCACCAAGAGTAACAAGCACTAACTCTCACTTGACCAAGGCTAGTCTAGTGATTGAATGGATGCACACTTGCTAACTCTAAGCAACTAGTGAGAATCAACACATGGAATGGCAATTCACACTCTCACTAGGGCTCTTGCACTTCTTGCACTCTCACAAGGCAATCTCAGCAATTTGAATGGGCAAGAGAGACTCCATGGGGCTGATGGGGAAGTTAAATACTCCCCATCTCAACCCCTAGCCGTTAGAGGCAAAAACCAACTTTCTGCGTCACTCCGGACGCAAGAATAGGGTAGAGTCCGGACCATCAAGCATGCGTCCGGACACCCAAACCTTCTGAACTCAGCACTGAAAGCCAGGCGGTCCGGACGCTGAACGCAGTCCGGACAAAAGGCTCCGGACAGCGTCCGGATTCAAATTCCCTCTCTGGATCTCTCTGTGTTGGGTCCGGACCCTACTTGGCGTCTGGACTCAACACACCGAACAACGTCCGGTTCATTTTGAGCTCTCTGGACCTCTCTGGATTGGGTCCGGACTCACTTTGCAGTCTGGACTCAGTCACTGTTCAAGGCGTCCGGACACACTGGTACAGGCAGAGTGAACCCTAGGGTCCGGACGCATGTCTGATGGTCCGGACCCAGGGATACACTTACGTCCGGAGCTCATTTCAGAGCCAGATCACTTTACTTCTTTCATGGAAGTTTTACCACATGGTCCAAGGACTACTTCTAAAGCTTCCTAGTGCTAGTTTGACAAGTGTGCACCACACCTAACCACTAAGCTTCTCCTAGGTCAAGCTACTAGATAGAACCCCTCTTAATAGTACGGTCAAAGGAAAAATAAAGGTGCTAAACTACTCTAAGTGTCTCTCAACTCCAATGACACTTAGACCTAGTCTAATCTTCAACCTTGTCGCCAATCCTTTGAAAATCGAAACGATTCCAATGAGGGCCACATACATCATGATAGTCCAAAGCAACCATCCATTAGCATGACCTAACTTTCTTATTGCCTCTGCAAAACACACGTTAGTCATAGTAATCTTGCATTGTCGTTAATCACCGAAACACTAGGGGCCTAGATGCTTTCAATCTCCCCCTTTTTGGTGATTGACGACAATACGCCATAGAGTATAAAAAGAGAGTTTTATTTTGGGTTTTCAAGTGACTTGGCTTATCTAAGCATGGGTTAGTAAATATGAATGAATAATACATGATTAAATAATCCAAGCCACAACATGTACTGAGGATATGAATTAAGAGCAAGTACAAGAGATATGCTTAACACAGGTATATGTCAAAGTAAAGCGCGGAAGCATTTCAAGGGCCAAAAACATGTGACATAATATATAAGAGTGAACCACAAAGTCACAAGCAAGTGTACCATCACACAAAATCAAATGTATGCGATAGGGTAAACATGATGCATGAGTACGAGAGTAGTGAACACATCAAAAGAACCAAGTCTCACTCTCAACTCTCCCTATCACTGGCATACTCTCACTCTCTCCCCCTTTGGCGACAAAGCACCAAAAACTAAGCGTCGGGCGCAGGAGGAGCAGTGGGGTCACTAGCACGAGCGTGGAAGTCGAACTGGTCGTAGTCTGGACTGGAGTCGCTGTCGTCGCTCTGACCCGCTGTAGCTAGAGCTGGAGAGGTAGCTGTCACAAGAGCAGTGGCCACTAAAGTAGAAGCCGGAGCATCGACCACTGACTCTGCTGGTGCATCGGACGACTGAATATCCGGAATCACTAACGCTAGCTGTGCCTATGCCGGTTCCTCTGAAGTAGGCAAGTCCGGAGCTGAAACTGGCACTGAGGGAGCAGCCTCTGACTCGGTAGCAGGAGTTGTAGCTGGTGTCTCGGACACTGAGGTCTAAACTGCCTGTCCCTGGGGCTCATCAGCCACTGGAGTCACATCCGGCTGAACCTTAGGAGTAGTAGTATCTGCGGTAGGAGGGTTCTGAGGTACAAGCTCCGATGAAGCCACTGAGGAGGGTAAAGTGCCACCAGTCTGCGTCCGGAGCCTTGCGTCCAGACTCAAATTCCCTCTCTGGAACTCTTTGTGTTGGGTCTGGACCCTACTTGGCGTCCGGACTCAACACACCGGACAACGTCCGGTTCATTTTGAGCTCTCTGGACCTCTCTGGATTGGGTCCGGACTCACTCTGTAGTCCGGACTCTGTCACTGTTCAAGGCGTCCGTAGGCACTGGTACAGGCAGAGTGAACCCTAGGGTCCGGACGCATGTCCGATGGTCCGGACCCAGGGATACACTTGCGTCCGGAGCTCATTTCAGAGCCAGATCACTTTACTTCCTTCATGGAAGTTTTACCACATGGTCCAAGGACTACTTCTAAAGCTTCCTAGTGCTAGTTTGACAAGTGTGCACCACACCTAACCACTAAGCCTCTCCTAGGTCAAGCTACTAGATAGAACCCCTCTTAATAGTACGGTCAAAGGAAAAATAAAGGTGCTAAACTACTCTAAGTGTCTCTCAACTCCAATGACACTTAAACCTAGTCTAATCTTCAACCTTGTCGCTAATCCTTTGAAAACCGAAACGATTCCAATGAGGGCCACATACATCATGATAGTCCAAAGCAACCATCCATTACCATGACCTAACTTTCTTATTGCCTCTACAAAACACACGTTAGTCATAGTAATCTTGCATTGTCGTTAATCACCGAAACACTAAGGGCCTAGATGCTTTCACATGGAATAATTGGCAACTATGCCATTTTCCTGAAGGAACTTAGCAAAAAATCCTGGAACTTGGCCATATGGGGTATGTCGCCCATACCATTCCCCACCAGGGTCTGATCTTACTATCTTAAACTCTTCTAAAATTTCTGTCTATCTTAATGTACTTTAATCAACACATTGATCTAATTCTGAGAGTGCTGAGAGTACTAAGGGTAATGGATTAATGTACTTTAATCCACACACTGATTAGTGAGAGTGCTAAGAGTACTAAGGGTAATGTCTTAATGTACTTTAATCCACACACTGATTAGTGTACTTTGACTAATTCTCCCCCTAAAAAATGTGGTCTAATATGCTAAAACCACAATTTCGAAGAGTCACTGTACATTCTTACACTTACATTCATAGACAATGAATCTTTCTCATTCTCATTGGATACAACATTCACATTCTCAAAAAACTGATAATAGATAAAATGTTGTCTTGCTTGAAGGCAAGACCAACACACTTATTATAAATAATATCTTACATTTGCTATCTCCAAAAATAGCAATTCAATTCATCATCATCTAACTGAGAAAGTCTTATTAAATATCTATGCAAAAAGGATATTATGGAGTACATTAGATATCCTAAGTACAAAACCACTTAATAATTTTAAGATAACTTTGCAATGGTTCCATTGTACTCGTATGGAATCACATTCTTTGTCAATTTCTTAGTGCCTCCCTGAGGTTTGTTATAGTTATCAGTCTAAGTACTAGAAGAGGAGTTGTCATCCCACTTCGGTGGTTTGGCATTCTTATATTATTCTTAAGTCTCTCCCCTTCCTGCACACACATGGTAAAAGAGCTTTTCTTAGTCTTTTCACTGGTCATCATGTTGAAGATAATGACAAAGAAACTTAAACTCATTTGACAGAGAAGCTAAAATCACCTGACAAATGATCCTTGAAGGACCATATGCATTGATGCAAGCTTAGCTGCCAAATTTGTCATGCTCAGTATGTGCTCTCTAATACCAGTGTATTTCTTAGTGCGTAATTACTTAGTAAATGATCTGTTCTGCATTAATTCTATATCACCATTGGGTAAAAAATAGAAATAAAATATTTAGACTTACCTAAGAAAGTTAATTCCTTAGTAAATAATCTCTTCTACATTAATTCTACATCACCGTTGGGTAGAAAATAGAAATAATACATATAAACTTATAGGCTAAACATTTATAATATTTATATCATCAACGTTGGTTAGAGAATACAAATATTATAAAATTTTCTAAAACTTAATAATTGCTCTTCTAACTAAATTCTCACGTTGGTTCGAATTTAATTGAAGATACAACTAATATCTTAGCAGCGGAAAAATGATTAAATAGGCTTATACTAATTCTTAGAGGCATTTGTAATCTCTCTCTCTGAAAAATTTATCCCGTTGGTTCAAAATTTAGCAGAGAACTAACTGTAAAACTGATTGCAGATTAACTTATGGACTAAAATAATTATAATATTGATATTAGCAACGTTGGTTAGAAAATAACAATATTATAAAGAATTCTAAACTTATAATTGTTCAAAATTAAATTCGCCCGTTGGTTTGAATTTAATATGAGAACAAAATATTATATACTTAGCAGCAGAAAAAACGTGACTAAAACAATATTCTAAATAATATTTTCCAGAAATTGTACTAATTTTCTCTGTAAAATTCATCGCGTTGGTTCAAAATTTGACAGAAAACTGATTTGAACTAATTGAATTCTTAATGCTTATCAGAGATTTGAATCTAAGCTAATTGAATACTTAATGCTTAATTTTTTGGAAAAGAGAAAATGAGAAAACGGCACTTAGCAGGTCGTCGGCTCGATTTTGGCCCATAGGCCAAAACGGCCCAGACTTTTCGCGCGCGGGCAGTCTCCTCCCTCCAGGCCGCAACGTGGGCCTGGGTCGGGATTGTGCCATCCCGCTTGGGCCTCTTGTGGCCCAAAACTACGCGGCGCACGAGGGCCGTCCGATCTAGGGATCCTTGATCGGACGACCGAGCTTCTTTTTCGCTCGAACAAAACCAGCCAAGCGGTCGGCTGCCCCTGAAACACTAACACACTTTCTTTTCCCCTCATCCCCTTTCCTTTCTGAGCCGAGCGGCGGCGGCAGTTGGCGACGCAGAGGCCTGCGCGACGGCGGCCCTATGCCGACCTCCCTCACGCGCGGTGCCGAGCCCCCTCCCCTCTCTGTCAAGCGCCGAACCAAGGGGACAACCGACGAAGAAGAATGGAGGGGGGGGGGGAAGCGCCACCGTGAGTCCCCTCGGCGGCGTGCGTGCTCGCCCACGGCTGAGCACGCCGCCGTCGAGTGGTGTCACGCGGTGCTGAACACCCCCATTCCTCGCGCTGATTCGCTAAGCCGGCCTGTGAGCCAATGGCTCGACGGCGGTTTTGACTCCGCCGACGGCGGATCTGTGTACTGGTGAGGTGAGTTCTTCTCCCTCCCATCCGGTTGCGAGCTTAGGGTGTGATGTTACTGAACTAATTTCGCATGGGGAGGGGTTAGGGTTAGGGTTCCAGATCTAAGGTGATCTAGCCCGGGACGATGGTTTTCCATGTCGCTTGACGGCTAGTGCTAAGGCACTTAGGAAACCCTAATCTAACCACTATTAGATTTGGTCTTCTGATACCATTGATAGACTTAGCGGATCTACTAATAGTATATTAGTAGGGTTAATTACTTAGGATGAATGTGTTGACACCATTTTTTGACACGTGTCAATATGATCTAAGGATTGTGCTGATCGGCAAAAGGCTAGTTGTCATTCCTTATCGGCATCGGAATATTACCGGTCAGATTGCCGATAAAGGCAAGAATGTTGCTGATGGAGGCAGGGAGACTTGATGAAGGCAAGGGGATGATGCTGATAGAAACAGGAATGTTACCGACAGGAAAGTATTATCGATGAAGAAGGAAATCTGTCGATGAATGGTAGATGCTACCGATGGAAGCAAGATGACGTGGCTGGTGTCAGCGGATTGCCGATGGGAGTAGAGAGAATGTTGTCGATGGAGGCAAGAAGATGTTGCCAAAGAGCGATTGCCGATGGGAACAGAAAACTGCTGATAGAAGCGAAATAGCTGATGTCAGCAGAAAGTTGCCGATGACATTGAGGGAAAGTTGCGGATTGAAGGAAGTCTTCCGATGGAAGGTTTCATCGTGAAGGAGATAGATATGGAAGCTGGTAATTTCATGCCAGTGTTAATAGATTTATTTCGAGGCCGACTTTTGCACGAGTCGTTTGTTTCCTTAAAAATAGAGGTGTTTGTTTAGGAAAATATTATTGTTATTTGAGTCCGACTCCTACGCGAGTCAGTTATTTCCTTTAAAATAGGAGTTTGTTTTGTTTAGGAAGGGTACGAGTCGTGTCTGTTGCCAGGGTATAAATATGTACCTAGGGGTCGTGAGAAAAAAGATATATCCAAGCATATCAAACAAATCTATTATTTTTTTATCTACTTTACCAGTAATTTACCTTTTACCGCATTAGTATTAGTCTATCTACGAGTTCTTCAAGTTTCGACGGGCTGCATCTCATCGACCTCCGTCAACCCTTGCAAGTTCCGCGTTTGAGTAATCTGAGCCTTGACATCCGGACGCATCGCTGTCGTCTCGTTCAGCTCTACTCTAGTTATCCTGATCAGGTTTGAGCCTTGACATCTGAGCGCATCGTCGTTGTCTCGTCCAGATTAACTGGTAAAAACGACTGGCACGCACTCGGATATCGAATTCGGGTATAAGCCCGAGGTGTTCGCAGATCCTCGACGACTTTTTGCGTCAACACCTCTTTTGGCACACCCGGTGGGACCATATCATATCTATTAGCCACGGTTTAGCCCATTACAAGCTTAATGGACGATACTGCTGGGATCAATCCGAAGAGTGTCATTGAAGTCTCCGAAGCAAATTTGAGAGATGATCAGAAGGAAGCTATGGAGCGGGCTATGGAGGAGTACAAGCAGTTGTATCTGAAGTCCTTCAGCCTAAACAGGAGCGGCGAAGCTATCCAGAAGCAAGATCCACGGCAGGTCACCCTCGACGCTAATCCTGGTAAATTACAAGAGATGGTTAATTCTGCATTAGATCATGTGTTAATTAGCCAATCCAATGTGTTGTCCAATACTGTATACAATGTTGTCAAGCAAACTTTTAAGGAAGGACAAGCACCATATTATGTTGGTCCGGTATATCATCAACTCGGATCGGCATCTGTTACGATCCCATCGGCGGTTCCAAGGGTGTCTTCACCGATTATGAATCAATCTGCCGATGAGATCATGCCGCCAAGATCGAGCCCAGCAAGCATCACTCAATTGAATACAAATCTGGTGGCGTCAACAATGTCTGGACCTGTGACCCAGAGTCAGCCAACTTCCGCCAACTGGTGGGGATACGGTATGCCTCCAGATTCATTTGCTGCTAATCCTAGATTGTCCCCAAGGCAATATGCAGCATGGAAGGCTCCCATGACATTGGTAGCGCCGGTACAGCCGATGATCCCGGTGACGCATTATACTACAACGCCTTCAAATATGCAGTTGCCGTCAGGAGGGTTTCAGATGGCAGTACATGAAGTGTCCTACGCGAGGCCATCGGCAAATTCTTGGTCGATGCAACAAGGCATGGCAATTGTTAATCAGTCTGTATCGGCAATGGCTGCTCAAGCTGTGGTACCCGCAAATCAAGGCGATCATCTAAGGGTACAAGGGCAGCAAGCGCCAGCTGGTTATCAGCCATCGACAAGTCATATGCCGATGACATCTAATGTAAGTTGGATCGGTCAATTACCGATTCAGCAGCAAGTTGTGCAGCCTGGATACCAAGTGGCAAAAGCTCCGCAGTATCATCCGCCAGCGAGTCTTCAGAATGAAATATCGGTACATCAGCCGATAAGTACTACTTCGCCGTAGTACTCGCAAGTGAACGTCCACAATGGGACATCGACATATCAGCCGATGAATACAATGTCACAATACAACCCAGTGGATGTTCAAAATTGCCCATCGACAACTCAGCCGACGCATAATGTTCAACAACAGGTGACGCAACCTGGATGTCAAGTGGCAGGGGTCCAACACCACCACTTACCATCGGGATTATATAATGATGCATCGGCGTCCCAGTCGGTAAACCCTCTATTCCCGCATTATATTCCAGTGGGTGTTCAAGGTGGTCCATCGGCAAATCAACCGATGTGTGATGTTCAGCGAATTGATGTTGCCTCTGCACCAACCGGTTCGGCCTATTTACCACAAAGAGATGAGAAGGTACATCAATCTGTTCAACCAGTCAACATCCAGCCAGTGCATCGGCAGGATCAAGATGCGTACTAGACCGATAAGATTACCGAAGTGATGAAAGAGAAATTCGGTATCAAGCCTAAGGTTAATACATATTCTTATCGGACGCCGTACCCTCCTGCGTATGATTTGATCCCTCTCCCAAATCAGTACAAAGTGCCAGATTTCACCAAATTTTCTGGTCAAGATGATATATCAACAATGGAGCACATTAACCGATTTATTATCCAATGTGGAGAGGCAGCCAGCAGGGATGAACTGAGGGTGAGATTGTTCTCGTTATCGTTATCTGGATCGGCATTTACATGGTTTATTTCACTGCCTCCAAATTCTGTGATCACTTGGGCCGATCTAGAAAAACAGTTTCACAAATACTTCTTTGCTGGCGTACATGAAAAGAAGATTACCGATTTGGTCAAATTGAAGCAGCGTAATGATGAATCGGTAGAAAGCTTCGTGCAAAGAATGCGAGACGTGAAGAACAAGTGCTACAGCTTGGTACTTGATGATCGACAATTGGCGGATTTGGCCTTCCAAAGATTACTGCCGCACATCGGGGACAAATACGCGTCTCAAGAGTTCGAAAGCTTAAGCCATCTTGTGCAAAGGGTTGCCGATCAAGACACCAAGGTTTTTGAGCCTAGAGGAAATTGGGATAAAGAGGTGTCTTTGACTAAGAAAACAGATTCGGACGAAGAAGCGAGTATCAGTTTAGTCAAATGGGTGAAAAATAAGAAATCGGTGTCCTGTCTATTTGGCCAGAAGGAAGCTGAAAGGTTCACCTTTGATATCACCAAGGCCGGTAGGATGTTTGATTTGTTGCTTTAAGAAGGGCGGATCAAGCTGGCGCCTAACCAGGTAATTCCGTCAGCCGAAGAGCTCAGGAGGATCAGGTATTGCAAGTGGCACAATGCGACTTCGCATAGTACCAATGATTGCAAAGTATTTAGGCAGCAGTTGCAATCCGAAATCGAATTTGGGCGAATTAAGTTTGAAAATTCTAAAGCCCAGAAGCCGATGAAAATCGACCAACACCCGTTTCCAAATAACATGGTGGAGACTAGTGAAAAGGCTGAAGTGCTGGCATCGGAAGCTGCCAAAAAAAGCGTATTGGTAGACCCTGAACATCAAATAACTGAGCACGAGGTGAAAAGGGTTACCAATGATAGAGAAGACAAGAGGATTGCCGATGAGAGCAGCAGCGCTAGGAAACATAAGCATGCACCGTATGGCGTCGTAATCACACACAGACGACCAAGACAAGATTATCGGCAATTACAGGAGGAGCGATATCGGCAGCAGCAGGAGGAAAAACGCCAGGAGTGGCATCGACATAAAGATCATTGGAGGTGCCCCCTTCTTTGTTCACTGTTGGGAAGAAGGCATCAAGCTACCCACTGTCGATAATTGCCCTGAATGCAATGGGTACTACCTTGTCGATCGGTTAGAAAAGAAGCCCCGTTTTGACGATCGGACGTCAAGTTATGGTAGGCCGATCAGAGAAAAGGAGTCAGTGCATGATCGGCTGGGGGGCAAGCTCAGCATACACGATAGGCTTGGCAAGCGTATTTGTCAAGAAGATCTTTAGGAGATGGCTGATGCAAGAGTGCCTGATGAAGAGAGATTCTCCAGAAATCCAAACGTAAATGGTGCAGATACAAGCAATGAGAAACAGTACCAGTCTGGTTAGAAAACTAAGCTCCTTCAATGGTGTCCCAAGGGTCTTACAAAGACTCAAAGAAGGAGGATGCAGCGCGAGCGCCGAGAAGATTTGTATCACAATGAAAATCCTTCAAGGGAGAAATCTCCAATCGAGCAGTGAAGGTCAAAGCACAAAGATGAGAATCTATCGACAGATGTCAATATGTTGTCGATAGCGTAACTAGAGTCGATGGCCTTGGACATTTTTGGCTTGGGAGCAGCACTTGGTGAGCCCTGACGTTTCAACTGTTACACTTGGGGGGCATCGGCAGGCTGAGTGAAGAGTTTGTGCACTGGGAGCAGCGCTGCCGATGAATTTGTTGGTTGCAAAAGGAAATATTTGATACAAGCCGAAAGATTGTGAAAGTGGCTTTGCAATGCTTACGTGCAATAGTCAAGGAAGTAGTGCAGGCATCTTGGAAGAGGAGATTGCAGTAGAAGAAATTTCGGTGCATAAGATATCTTATACTCCGAAATTGGGGGGCATGTGTTGACACCGTTTTTTGACACGTGTCAATATGATCTAAGGATTGTGCTGATCGGCAAAAGGCTAGTTGTCGTTCCTTATCGGCATCGGAATATTATCGGTCAGATTGCCGATAAAGGTAAGAATGTTGCCGATGGAGGCAGGGAGACTTGATGAAGGCAAGGGGATGATGCTGATAGAAACAGGAATGTTGCCGACAGGAAAGTATTGCCGATGAAGATGAAAATCTATCGATGAATGGTAGATGCTACCGATGGAAGCAGGATGACGTGGCTGGTGTCAGCGGATTGCCGATGGAAGTAGAGAGAATGTTGCCGATGGAGGCAAGAAGATGTTGCCGAAGAGCGATTGCCGATGGGAACAGAAAGCTGCTGATAGAAGCGAAATAGCTGATGTCAGCAGAAAGTTGCCGATGACATTGAGGGAAGTTGCGGATTGAAGGAAGTCTGCCGATGGAAGGTTTCATCGTGAAGGAGATAGATATGGAAGCTGATAATTTCATGCCAGTGTTAATAGATTTATTTCGAGTCCGACTCTTGCACGAGTCGTTTGTTTCCTTAAAAATAGATGTGTTTGTTTAGAAAAATATTATTGTTATTTGGGTCCGACTCCTACGCGAGTCAGTTATTTCCTTTAAAATAGGAGTTTGTTTTGTTTAGGAAGGGTACGAGTCGTGTCTGTTGCCAGGGTATAAATATGTACCTAGGGGTCGTGAGAAAAAAGATATATCCAAGCATATCAAACAAATCTATTATTTTTTATCTACTTTACCAGTAATTTACCTTTTACCGCATTAGTATTAGTCTATCTACGAGTTCTTCAAGTTTCGACGGGCTGCATCTCATCGACCTCCGTCAACCCTTGCAAGTTCCGCGTTTGAGTAATCTGAGCCTTGACATCCGGACGCATCGCTGTCGTCTCGTTCAGCTCTACTCTAGTTATCCTGATCAGGTTTGAGCCTTGACATCTGGTCGCATCGCCGTTGTCTCGTTCAGATCTTGTTCTAGTTATCGTCCTTGTCGATTAACTGGTCAAATCGACTGGCACACCCTCGGATATCGAATTCGGGTATAAGCCCGAGGTGTTCGCAGATCCTCGACGACTTTTTACGTCAACAGAATGGTGTGGTTCGGATATGAGAAGGACAGAGAGAGGAAGAGGATATTAGGGTTAGTATAACCTGGCTTAATTCCCGACCGACACTGCTTCGGTCGATGGAGTCTGCGCACGTGCAACGGCGGTCGGTGAAGAGGTCGCAGTGAAGTCCGGCGGTGTAGACCGGTGGCGGAGGTGCTTCCCGTCACTGGCTGTGTCGCCCTCTCGATCGGTCTCGGGACTGGACAGGATGGGGGCGACGGCTTAGGACAAACGAACCTCGTGACTTGTGCCGGTAGCCCTCACCTTCCCTTACATAGGCACAGCGTGACAGGGGCCTCCAACCCTTAGTTGGGTTAGGCTCCCCGATCAGGAGCGGATCAAGTCTCTAATGGACCGTTGGGCCCATTAGGGGCGAGAGATCAATACTAACAATCTGACGTGTTTGACGCGAGCAGAGTCGGTGAATGTTCTAGGGGATCTGCTGTGTTTGCCGGTTCAGAAGATCCTCACAGAAGGATCCTCCTGGTTGCAGGCAGGTTACAACTCACTCCATCCTAAATTATCAAGAATCTTGTAGATTCAAAATATGTAAAGTTTGACTAAACTTATATATTAAACCACATATATTGGAGCGAATTAAAATGAAACTTAGTTTAAATAATCCAAAACAAAATTTCTAATATCAGTTTCGGATTTTAGAATTTTTAATTACATATTTATTTAAAATTTTAATATTCTCTGAAAAATTATTTGTATGATTTTTATATAAAGTTTAATAATTTTTGCTAAACTATGCATATAGTCCGATTTACCTTCCTCGCTGAAGTGCATCACCTTAGGATTTGACATAGCACCCGTTAGTCAAAACTGTTTTCAAACATGTGAAGATAAATTAAACGGTTACGCCCTGTTCACTTGGCTTATCAGCCACTGAAACAGTATTTTTCTCTCACAACAATACAGCTAAAACAGCTAAAACAGTATCAGCCACCAAAACGATCATCCAAACAGGGGCTTAAAAATTAGAATGATTTTGATTTCCTTGTTGAAAGGATACATCTTTTTGTTGAAATTGAAAGAGGGAAATCGGATTTTGGTGGTAGTTGGGCAATTGTCGATCAAGTCCCCTCCTTCCGCGAGAGATGTGAGATGGGCTCATTTGTGGGCCGCAAATCCATTCTAGATCAATTTATGCCAAGGCCCATGCTCGTTGGGGGGGAGGCGGGCAGCTAGCTGTCGATCCGCCTCCATAAAAAAAGGACTCCTAGTCTCCCTTACTTCCTTCACTAAGTTGGGTTCAATATTCAAAAGCATCACATTAGGTAAAAGTCAAAATTGCTAATATCAGCACATATCTCATATTTTTTAAGTAAAAAAGTCATAGCTTCTAAACTAAGTATCCTAATTAAATCTCAATTGCACAAACGTGTTGCTTTCAATAAAACCTTCAAAACAAGACCCACATAGATATATTCTGATAATTTTTTTTAGTAAACACTTATCTCACGTTGAACCTGTATTTAAAGATAATCGCCGAACATCATATTAACACTATATGAGCATTAAAGAAAATAGCATAGAACATCACATGTGTAGAACGTGAATATATATAATAAAATGTAAAAAAATAATAGTAAAATTAGTGAAGTAATTAATTTTTAAAATCAAATAAAAAGATAAACAATGCTACCAAACCTTGTAGAACATCACACTAAAGATACACAAACATATATAAATATAGCATATAACATCATATACAAACTACATGAACATCACAAATATAAAATAATAAAATTAGTGATGTAATTAATTAAAGTCAAATAAAAAGAAGAAAAATGCTACCAAAAATCACATAAAATATTATAGAAAATCAAAGTATGCTTACTAAACATCACAATATATATATAGTAAAACATCACATTTCTACTTGTAGATAAAAAAAATACCACATAAAACATTATTATATATATATATATATATATATATATATATATATATATATATATATATATATATATATATATATATATAACTACATAAACATTGTGTGTATCTGTAAATATAATAGAGAGGAAAGAAAAAGAAAAAGGCTCAACTCATCGACGGACGGAACCTAGGCCAAAATTGCTATTGGGTTCAATAAAAAGTAATATGAGGAAGAGGCGATGGGTAACCATGCGCAAATTACCCATTACCCTTTTTTTCAAGGAAAATTACCTATTACCCAATACACTCGATCTACCCAATCACAATTTCAGATAGTATTTTCAAATACCTGATGTTAGTTCGGGTAACACAGCATGGTATCCGAATTATTGAACTACCCATCCCACTGTTATATTAACTAGATTGTGATTTGTGAGTTTGTGACGATATGTGTATGAATATGACAGCTGGTACTTAGATTTTTGCTAGGTAAAGTTTTTCTTGTATATTTTTCTTTATAAAATGCCTACTAATTCACAAAGCTGCTGGAATTGTGTACATATTGATAAGTTTTGTGAATTTTAGGTAGATCGAGAAAACCGTATCCAAATCTGAATTTGAATTTGCAGGTACCTGAATTTACAAGGTAGTGACTTTTCGGGAGTGAATATGGAATAACAGTTTTTATTATCCAAAATTTCCATTAACTAAATTACCCGACCGAAAAAAATCTGGTAAAAACAGCGAGGTTTAACGGCGGGTGGGCTTGCTGCATATTCCCGCACGGCTGTTGGAATGAGGAGCCGGTTCCACTTCCACCGCCCAACAGATAGAGCCATCCCAGCCCTCCCGTCCAGCTGAACTCATCAAAAAAAGAAAAAGAAAAAGAAGCCCTCTCGTCCAGCCGTCAGGCCTAGGCACGCACGCGAGCCGTCGGCCTCCTCCGTGCACGCAGCTGCCGGGATCGCGTCATCCCAGGCTGGCCGCCCCATCGTACCGGCCTCTTCCATGCCGACGCCACCAGGTACGACCCCCCTGATTAGGGTTCCGATGCTGGTGGAGTTCGCTTGGTTTTTTTCGATCTAATACTGCGTTTTCTTCTGAACGTTCGGTTGGGCAATGCAGTCGCTTCAGTTTAGATGCATTAGTGCTTAGTAATTGCATCGAAGTTAATGTATATTTGCGATAGCGTGATCTTAGACATGGGGCTGAATATGTTTTGGACACAAACCATCCTTTTCGTTTTTTCTGAACATGATTTATCTGAATTTTCCTTTGCTTTCCGATAGGCTAGAAGTTCTCTGTTACTGCCGTGGACATTGACCGCAGCTGCATACTTAGCCAAACCACTCCGAGGCAAAGTGCAGGTACGGGGCGACGTCCTTCGAGGATCCCTTTGCGCGTGGAGCAGCGATGCAAAATTCCTTCTGTTGCTTGGTTAAACCATGTTGTCTACAAATGACGATTTGTATGTATGTATCTATGTATATGAATTGTTTGATGGTTATAGTTGGACATCCTTGACTTAAGGTTCTGCAGCTTCTTCCAATTCGATGAAATGCCTAACCCATTTGATGAAGTTTGTATCATGTTTGACTCTTGCTCTGCCACACAGGTAGTTGGTAGAAAGGTTGGGTGTGGGAGATGGGGGGTGAAAGGAAATGAGGATGAAATATTTTTGTATAGTTGATCAGGCTAGGGTTCAGAAGTTTGTTATTTTTTTATTGCTTTATAGAGTTTAGATTTATTATGATTAATAAATACTGGGATTCTTTTTAATGAATAGTAAGATTCTCATAAGTTATATCATTCCATTCTTCAATTTTGAATAGCATGTGCTACCATATATCATGACCAAATGTGGGCATGGTTGTATACTATTGGGTATTGTATCATGTTATGGCAACCATACTATTCTATTAATTTCCATTTTTATAATCAATCAATCTTGGAATAGCTTGCCTGTTTGAATGCACATGCCACTCTTTATCTTACTCTGAAGTTCCATTGTGTGGTTGTGCCATACCGTCCCTTTCATTTCTTGGTAACTGTCGTAATACCAGGTATACCTTCTCTATTCAGAGTGATTGGGATTTCAAGGAATTAATTCTTCATCACTTCGTGCTGAATATAACCGAACTTACATGGCTATGGTACCTAGTGACTTTTCATGTCATGGAGTTGTGGACAATGGCCCTAATGGATTTACCCAGGGTAGGCGTGAGGAAGCCAGTAAACTTGGTCCATCATGGTACTTCAGTAGAAAGGAAATAGAGGAAAACTCTCCATCCAGAAGGGATGGCATTGATTGGAAGAAAGAGTCGAACCTTCGAAAGTCATATTGCAAGTTTCTACAAGATTTGGGGAAGAAGCTTAAATTGTAAGATTGAGACATTGATCTTTGTCTGCTATCTTTGCATTTCACTTCTGAAACTTTCAGTACATGGTTTAAAATGAAATGCTACTTTAATATTTCCATGATGTTGAAGTTTCTCAAAATATATCTGCTATATCAAATTTTTTTCTTTTGTTCATTTTACTTAGTCATTTGTGTGGATTGGCAATTGTTTTTGGGAATAAAATATTTATATTTTTTCCCATTAACTAACTTTAGTTTTGATTAACATGTTCATACTGTCATCAAGAAAAGATAAATTTGTGTTTCTGTTGTTGTACAATTAAATTTCGGGTACTTGACAGTCTGGCATGTGAAAAATGGAATGAGGTGTTGCTGGTGTTTATTTTTGTGGACATGGTTGACCTTGGTTGCTGAATGTTAAAGTATGTCAGTTTACTCAGTGGTTATAATCTTGATGCAAATTGCATTGCTCATGCTAATCCTTCGGTTGTTAAGTTTTTATCAAGTTTGCTGAAAAAAAAATCCTTTTAGCTTCCATATCTCATAAAGCCCCCCTCATTTGTTTGCTTTTTTTAGGCCTCAATTGACGATTTCTACGGCTATGGTATTCTGTCATCGTTTTTACCTTCGTCAATCCCTTGCAAAAAATGATAGACGAGTAAGTGTCATTTGATGCTTGTCTTTAGTTTTATTTTACAATGGTTGGTGAAGTTTCCCTGCAGCCTTTAGGTTCGTAACTGTATTACCTTAGAAATTTGTAAATTGATATAATTGCATTTTGCTTTTTAAATTTGGTTGAATTAAAAGATTTGCTTTTAAAGTTTCCCTTCAGCTTGTAGGATCTTCGTTGTTGATAAGAGATTGACAAACTCAATCTTCTCATTTGCTTTTGCATCTGTATTTGAAACCGAATTCTTTGTACTGTGTCGTTATGCATTTTGTTTCTGTAGATAGAATATGTGCCAATACTTCTAAATCGAATATCCATACAGATAATTGCCACAGTTTGTATATTCTTAGCTGGAAAAGTTGAAGAAACACCCATACCTTTGAAGGATGTTATCCTGATTTCTTACGAGTTTATTCACAAGAAGGATCCTACGGCTGGTCAGAGAATCAAGCAGCAGAAGGTAATGGATTACGTTATCTTTTATTTTGTTTCAGAAGTCCTGAAACTACCTAGTTTTCCCTGCATGATTGTTATACTGTTGAACTAACATTGTTTCATACACTTCACTTGTGAACTTTTCTCGAATACTTTACTTTGGAACTAGTATGTGTTTAAGTATAAATTTGTAACTCATTACGTCATACACTACTATGATGTAGTTAGATCGTTGTTCCATTTTAGTATGTAGGTTCAAATCTCACTCCTAAATCTCAATGAAAGCAGTTGAAATCTACTTTTGTTCTTGTTGAGGTGCATATGCTACTAACGTCAATGATGCTTAAAAAACATTTGCTTACAAAATGATGGTCATCAATAGCTGCTATTGCATTCTTCCATTATCAGCTTATGGTTGCTTATACTATCTAAGCCGAATAATCTAATCCTGGAAACGATTTTTATGCTCCTTTGAGTCGAGCATGAACATTGTAATAGTGCTGTCATTTTGCTCTTCTTCTAAATCTGCATAGATTTTATTTTCCGCATGCACTAATTCATATTTGACTCAAAAAGCAATGTAAGGGTTATTTCAACTGAGATTAGTGCTTACTGTTGCCTCTTGCAGGAATTATTTGATAAACAAAAAGAACTTATTTTACTTGGGGAGCGTGTTGTACTTGTAACACTTGAGTTTGACCTGAATATTGATCATGCTTACAAGCCCTTGGTTGAGGCAATAAGGAGATTCAATATTGGTGATATAAATAATTTTCCTCAGGTTGCCTGGAGTTTTGTAAATGATGGGTATGCTAGTGCTACCCTAACTGTCTTTTCAAATTGTAGTCCCCAGTTGTCTACTTCACTTAATGGTGTGCACTGTACAGGCTGAGTAGTACTTCGCTTTGCCTTCAATTCGAGCCTCATCATATTGCAGCAGGTGTTATCTTTTTGGCTGCTAAGTTTCTCAAAGTGAAGCTCCCTTCTGATGGTGATAAGGTTTGGTGGAAAGAATTTGATATCACACTACAACAGCTTGAAGGTTGGTCCTTGTTTTCAAAGTCAGTGATGAAAGCATTTAAGTTGCTGTATTTTGTTATATTCATTCTGCCTAGTGCATACGTTTTGACCTTTATTGATTGAATTATTACCATGCGTCTGGTGTGTCAAATTGATTTTGTTCCTGTGAAAGTCCTGGTTTTGAAGTATTGATTACACATCATAGGTAGTACTGTTTTCTTTTTCTTTTTTTGAACCTACTACTACTCCTGGTTTTGGTTTATCATGTCATAATAAGGGCCTTTAGCTGATTTGGTTTGGTGGCTTGAGTAGCACTCCTCAGCTCCTGTATTCGACTCCTCGTGGGAGAGAATTTTCAGATTAGGGTTAAAAAATCTCCTTGTCTGTCCCATGCCAAAACACAGGTCTAAGGCGCAGCCCCAATTGTGGTCATTGTTACATGGGCTATGGTGCTTCTGTATGGGTGGGGCAGGGGTTCGGGGGGTTTCTCGACATGCATGATAAGGTCTTCTTAATGCAATGCCCAGGGGCTCTCTTACCCCCTTAGGTTGAGATTTTTTTTTAATAATATCCTATGTTTCACCAAGTTTATAGAGAAGATTATCAACATTGATGATACCAAATAGATTTACTATATAGAAATATATTTGATTATGAATTATGAATCTAATAGTATTATTTGGTATTGTAAATGTTGTTTTTTTTATAAAAACTTAGTCAAACTTAAGATTGTTTGACTTAGGACCAAAGTTCCGCTAGGTGCCGACTAGGCGTGACTAGGCGTGAGTCGGAGGGTGTCCGCCTCGCCTATGGGGGTAGGCGGACCCCTAGGCAGCGCCGGTGGGGGTGGCGGAGGTCGCCGGTGGGGGAGGAGGCGGCGACGGGCGCTCAAGCGTGGAGATGGCGTCGGAGGAGGAAGAGAAGGAAGTGGTGGAGGCGGCAGGGAGGAGACCGGCGAAGGCGCGCGGCTGGCGGCTGCGGGCGCGGGCGCGGCGAGGGGTGCGGATGGGGTGGTGGGAGGGGGTTGGATGGATGGATAAGGTGTGAGGGTGGATAAGGTGGGCTGTTGGGCTTTTTTTATGGGCCTTTCTTTAACTTTAGGTCCATATATCTCCTATTTTTTCTTTTAATTAAGATATATGTGTGTATGTATAAAAACAAAGTTCAGCTAGGCGCCAGGTGGAATCTAGGCGCTGACCCTCAGCCTAGAGCCTAGTCGGGATTAATCGCGCCTAGGCGTTCCTAGGCGTTTTGCTAGGCGTTTTAATTTTTATACATACACACATATATATCTTAATTAAAAGAAAAAAATAGGAGAGATATGGACCTCAAGTTAAAAAAAGGCCCATAAAAAAAGCCCAACAGCCCATCCACCCTCCCACTCCATCCACACTCACCCCATCGACCGCAGCCGCCAGCCGCGCGCCGCGCTCCGCCGCCGGTCTCCTCCCTGCCGCCTCCACCACCTCCTTCTCTTCCTCCTCCGACGCCACCCCCACTGCTCAAGCGCCCGTCGCCGCTCGCAGCTCCTCCCACCGGCGACCTCCGCCAGGCGCTCCTTCACCTCCACCGGCGCCGCCGGCGCCGCCTAGGGGTCCGCCTACCCCCATAGGCGAGGCGGACACCCTCCGACTCGCGCCTAATCGCGCCTAGGCGAGCGCCTAGCGGAACCTTGTATAAAAAAATAAAACGCCTAGAAACGCCTAGGCGCGATTAATCTCGAATAGGCTCTAGGCTGAGGGTCAGCGCCTAGATTCCGCCTGGCGCCTAGCTGAACTTTGCTTAGGACAAAACCACTCTTAGGGCCTGTTTAGTTCCATCCCAAAATCCAAAATGCCAACTATTTTGGATTCCAAAATCCAAAATGCAAAATATTTCAGGGGGTGTTTAGTTTCAACCAAAGTTTGGCTTATTTTGGATTCCAATGATAGGGATTGTGAGGGTGGCACACAAACCAATGCAAATTTTGGGTTATTTTGGCCTCTTGAGTCCAAAACCCAAAATAGGGAATGGACCACTTTTTGCCAAATATTTTGGGTGGTGTTTAGTTCCATTTTGCAAAATGGAAAACCAAAACCCAAAATATTTTGGATTTCATGGGGATCTAAACAGGCCCTTAGTTCGGAGGAGGTTACTTCACTTTGTAACTATGTACACCCTTTCTTTACTTCTAGCAGTTATTGACATACTGCAGCTTCACTGGATGTGTATTCAGGATAAAGTACAATGGCATTTTTCTCCACTGCAATGGTTTATTATATCCTAGTACAAGGTTTATTTTTTTTCATCATTGTTTTTAAGATGGAAATACAATTTATGCCATAATTTACTGTGTTAACTTTTTCATACACTTAATCTATTGTACAATTTAATTTTCATAACTTACATGCTGGCCATTTTATTTAAAACCCATCATGCTCAAACCAATTCATTTTTCTGTTGCAGAAGAATGCAGGATATACTTAATAACTTAAAGCTATTTAATAAAATAGTTACAATAGCTAGTGCATATTGTTATTTGGCCTAAAGAGGGTGGCCATTGGTCAAATTTGAGATTTGCATTAGACAATGTTTTGAACATGCTATAATAATGTTCTGCCCATGGAGTTTGTTTTCCCTCTTGCGAAATGATCTTGTTCCAGTTGGATATTTGTAGTTGCTTTGTGTCTTTCTCTTGCAATATTAGTATATTGCTGCCTTTCTTAGGTATATTTAAGTTGTCTATGAATGGGATTTTGATGCTGCACACATGTTTAATATTTACCTTTTTAGGAAGCTACATGATACCTTTGGAAGAGCACTATTTAACATGGAATTAGTAACTGGTTTATTTTTTTTTCTCAAAACAAGGAGCATCTTCTAATTCTTATTGGTGATTTGTCACATAAAACATTGTGGTAAAGAGGACGACCACCTGACTGGAAGTCCCAGCTACCTTACAGCTGTTAGAATCAGAATTTAGTAGCCTCTGATTCTAATCCTAAAGACCAGCAATCTTCTGTCCTCTGGGAAGCTGGTCTCTACTCACTATGTATTGTTTAGTGTTGACTAGGCAATGCATGGAAATTCTTATTTGTTGTCAGAATTATTATTTATTAGTTTATTAGAACAATGTGGTCTGACATGTGCCAGTATCTCTTGGTTTCAAGTTGCATCTGATAATAAAAACATTTGTCGTCCATTATTGCAGATTTTAGCAACCAAATGTTGGAGTTGTATCAGCCAAACCGTACAACACAGGCACAACCATCACATGGAGGTGAAGCCAAAGGTAGCTCTGCTACTGTGCGTAATCAACAGCCATGTATAAAATCTGAAGAAAACTCCAAGGAACCATCTGCTCATGGACGTTATCAAGTATCCAGACTGTCAAATTTGCAGCATTCTTCCTCAACAGGTGCTCCAGGTCACCATGACGTTGGGCACTCAAATTCAGACAAGCATTTTCCTGGCCACAAAATGCTTCAAAATGATAATGGTGGCAATGAAGTAAAGAACATGAGTGGAACTAAATCGGATGTTTGTATGGACAGATTGCACCATGACAAAAGGTCCTCGCCTGGACATTATTATTCCAAGGCCAGCTATGAATTTCATAATCTAGCGGAAGAACATAAAACACATCGATCAGATGATAATTCCAATGAAACAAGAGATTGTGTTGGTGACAAAGAAGCTCCTGGGTTGTCAACCTTGAGAATGGATGTGGTGCATAAAATCGACAAGGATAAGGTAAAAGCAGCTTTGGAGAAGCCAAGCAAATCGAAAGGTTGTGTTTCAACAAAGACAAATGTGATGGACGATGGGCTAGAACATGGTGTTGAATTGGCTGTTGAGGATGAGAAGGTTAAGCAGGATAAGAGGCAGAACTTGTCCCATGGTAGCATGCCTCCAGCTGATCTTCAAAACACTAACCAAGCAATGGAGAACGGTCACCATGTCAAGCAGGGTGTACCAACAACTGCTGAAGACATGGGCTTTCCGGACAGTAAAGAACATCCTCCACCATTTCATTAGCAAAATGATGTTCCTGAGCACAAGGCACAGCATTCTTGATCACACGTTGAAGCACCAAAAGGGCCAGGATCATTCTCAAATTGTATGAAGACCTGAGCAGGATGAAAAAGACTACAAAAGGGCTCAAGCTTTAACGATCACATGATTTTGGATGGGTTTAATGGAAACTGGTGAACTACATGCAATTTGGTGTGGAATTCATTGTATGATGACCGATACATGTTGATGAGCAGCTTCTTCACTGCTGCCTGAGGATGTTGGAGTCACAAAATTTCTGTACTGTGCAAAACGACACAACGGATTGCACTTTACAATATGAGGAATGTTGCGCTTCCAACTTGTTATGTTCTAACTTTCAACAAGCATTGGAATATATGAATGAAACATGCTCTCGCTTCTGGTACTAGTTGCATTTCTGCATTTCATTTTCTGTATGTGATGTTCGCCGACGGGAAGGGGGCGACGGACCAGCGAACAACGACCCGTGTTTTGCTTCTTTATTATTCTTTCTGGGTAGGTACTGTACCAGTTGGGTAATAAATCCCCAACGTTGTCTTCACGTGGTCGCCGCTTGAACAGCCTGCTGTGTGTGGTCGCCGCTTCAACTGCCTGCTGCGCATCGTTTCGTAGTTAGGCCTTATACAACTTTATTAGCACTCAATGAAAATAACAATGTTTACTAATCCCTCTGTTCCAAATAATTTTTAGTTCACTTTATCTTTAATATTAATCCAAAACAAACTTTCTAATTTTGGTTAAGTACTTTATGGAAATATAGGGGGTGTTTGGATCCTTTGGCAAATAACAAATGAATTTGGCAAATCTTTTATCTTGATGGTGTTTGGATCCCTTGACAAATGGTAAATGGAAAATGACAAATGACACATACAAAGACAATTGTACCCCTAATAATTACACTCATTCACATATCATGCATAAAAGGGAGGGGTATGAGTGGAAGGATTTTCTATTTGCCTTTATTTGCCACTCCAAAGTGGCAAATGATAAATGACAAATTTTTGCTCTTTTGCCATTTTTTACCTTACATGTTTGGATCCATTTGCCAAAAGATAGCAATTCTTTTGCTCTTTTACCAATTTGTCAATTTGCCAAGGGGGTCCAAACACCCCCATAGTATTCTGACAACTATTTTCTCCATTGCAAGTTATAAGATGTTTTGACTTAGCGACAACTCTCTCTGTTGCAAATTATACATAGTTTTAACATTTTCTTTGCTATGCATTTAGATATACACTGTCTAGATATGTAACTTAAAAAGCCAAATAGTCTTATAGTTTAGAATGGGAGTACAAGATAAAATAAATACACTATCAAAACATATTGTATGAAAAAAAATAGCAGAACTAAGTCTAGGTTTATAACATAAATATTGACATATTTTCTACAATTTTAATAAAGGTTCCTTAGATACTAGAGCAAGTTCAAATTTGAAGTGAAAAATAATTTAAAAAGTCACTAAAGAAGATCATAGAATTGAATCAAGTCTATAGTTCTAAAAAAGGTTTGACTTAGAACAAGATTATGTGAATTATTATTATAAATAGAGGAAGTTAAAGTATATAACGCTTTTTTTTACATAGGCAAGCGAAGACCTCAAGTGACACATTAATTAAAAACTAGAAGAAGATAAAAAAATATGGCATAACACGTGTGCAAAGCTAAAACTTAATTAGTTTGATTGAAATTAGGCAAACCCTCTCGACAAATGCATGGCTCAAATGAAGGGTTCGCTTGGTTCTAGCTCCGTGCTATATTAGCTAAAAAAAGTCGTTATCAAAGCTAAAAAAAAAGGCTTCACTAGAGGCAAAAGAGAAATGGGGTGCTAGAATCTGCTATGTGATACTGTGATGTTAGAGTAGGAGAGAGCCGTTCCAAATAAGGGAAAACCCTCGTCGCTGATTCTCACTTGCACACGCTACCTTTGCTCGATTAGCTCTTATCCCATGGTTCATAAATGTTAAGGCTAGCTCCATACTCTAGACGCCATGACATATGGCCTATTTGGAGAGCTTCACTAACTCTAAATAAATAAAAAAAAGAGTAAAATGCCCTGTGGGTCCTCAAACTATTCGTCTCTTCCCATCTGCGTCCCCGAATTTTCAAAGAAACTAAGTAGGTTCCTCACCTTTTGCCGCGGCGCACGCATGGTCCAGATGTAGCCACGCCAACCACTTAGTCCGACGTGGCCGTGCCATAGTGGCAGAAGACCGCTTAGGTCATCGCCAATTTAGCAAAAAACACCCCCACGAACCCTAGCATCCTCACTTCTCCTCCTCTCCCAATCGTCAGCTGAGACAGCCGGGGCGGCGGCAAACTCGGCGGCACCGGGCAGGAAGAGAAGAGGAGGGCGAGCTGCGGCGACCTACCTCCCTCTCCAGCGACGTTGGGTCTGCGTCTGGTCGGTGCCTCTGGGTGTCGTCCGGTCGCGCGGATTGCGGCACGACGGCACCATGACAGGACGACGTCGATTGAAAGGGGAGGCGGCTCCAAGCTATGGTAAGTGTCCAAGAGCTCTGTCCTTGTACTCAATGTTACCTGTGCTAGTTGCATTTGGAGGTGTAGTAGTATGTCTGATAGGCTAGGGTTTTAGGGTATATATGCCCCGATTTAGCACCTAATTTATGGTTGCTTATCGTTATTTAGGGCCTGATGATGAAGAGTTTTCAGTTGAAGTGCATTACAATGGTTTTTTCTGTGGTTATGGTGAAGATCGAGTGTACCTGGATGGCAAGGTTGATTGGTTTGATAATGTCAAAGTGCAGTACTGGTCTTTCAATGCAGTAGAGGAAATGTCAGTGTTGCTAGGCTATGATTTAGGTGTTCCAATGTGGTGGTTGTTGCCTGAGCAGGGTATGTCAACCGGCTTGCGTTTGATTGAGTCAGATAAAGAAGCACAAATAATGAAGCAAGTTGCATTTAAGGTGAAGAACTATGTGCTTTATATGGACCATTACCATACCGTAGATGGCAACAATTGGGAAGACATTGTGTTCAATCCAGTTGCAAGCTTACCCAAAGTGATAAGTCCTTCAAAGGGACCTGCCCCTCCAAGGACAGAAAATGTTGATGGTGTTGATGGCGATGACAGTGATGGCAGTGAAGCTAGTTCTAATGTCGATTTTGTGGACAGTAACTATACAGTTGAAGATGGTGATGATGACCTCTTTTGTGACAATGTTGATGAAGCTATGGTTGATGAGGGTGTTGCTAAGGGGATATGGTCAGAGCAGGCAAGAAAAGGTTTGGGTCAGTAGGGGATGAACCCCAAGGCAAAGAATGGGATGAGTTGGACTCTGATGAAGAAGACCTAGAGCTCCCAGAATCTGATGACGAGGGTAGGGCTGGGCAGAACATGAGAAGTTTTAGACAGGAAGATTTGTAGAACCCTATTTTCAAAGTTGGCATGAAGTTTGATTCAGTAGAGATTCTGAGGAAGGCAATAACTGAGTATAGTATCAAGAATAGAGTGGAGATATTGATGCCCAAGAATGATAGTACTAGAATCAAAGCTCATTGTGATGAAAACTGTCCCTGGTACTTGTATGCTTCAGAGGACAAAAGGGTGGACTGTTTTGTTATCAAGACTTATGTTGGGACTCACACATGTCAGAAGAGGTGGGTACTGAAAAGGTGTACTGCAAAATGGCTTGCCAATAAATATTTGGAGAGGTTCAGAGCTGATGAGAAGATGAGTTTGACAAATTTTGCAAAGACAGTGCAACTAGAGCTAAATTTGACCCCATCTAGGAACAAATTATCTAGAGCTAGAAGGCTAGCTTGGAAGATGATATATGGAGATAAAGTGCAGCAGTACACTGAGTTATGGGTCTATGGGCATGATTTGAGGAAGACTAATCCAGGAATCACTCTATATTTGAAGTTGCTTGATGGTTGTTTCAGTTCACTGTACTTTTCACTTGATGCATGCAAGAGGGGATTTTTAAGTGGATGTAGACTAGTTATATGTCTTGATGGTTGCTTCATAAAGACCAAGTTTGGGGGTCAGTTTCTTACTCCTATAGGAATAGATGCTAATGACTGCATATTTCCTGTTGCAATGGCAGTGGTTGAGGTGGAGTGTCTTGCTTCTTGGAAGTGTTTCCTAGAGCATTTGAAAGAAGATCTAGGAATAGATAATACTACACCTTGGACTATCATGACAGACAAACAGAAAGGTTTAATCCCTGCTGTCCAGCAGGTTTTTCCTGACTCTGAACACAGATTTTGTGTTAGGCACCTGTACTCAAACTTTCAGGGGCAGTTCAAAGGGGAAAATTTGAAGAATCAGCTTTGGGCTTGTGCAAGGGCAAGTACAGTGCCAAGATGGAATGAAGAGATGGAGAAAATGAAGCTAATCAACAAATAAGCCCATGCTTGGTTAGAGAAAATGGCTCCTAACACTTGGGTGAATGCATTTTTTAGTGAGTACCCAAAGTGTGACATTTTGCTGAACAATACATGTGAAGTGTTTAACAGGTATATTTTAGAAGCTAGAGAACTTCCTATCCTGAGCATGCTACAAAGAATCAAGGGACAACTAATGGCAAGACACTACAACAAACAGAAAGAAATACAAGATAAATGGGGAGGATGCTGATCTGTCCAAAAATCAAGAAGAAATTGGCAAGACATGCAGAGATGGCCAACACATGCTATGCAATACCAAGTGGGAGTGGTGTATTTGAGGTACATGATAGATAGTGGCAGTACACTGTAGACATTGGAGGAAGGCATTGTGATTGCAGGAGGTGGAGCTTGACAGGTATACCCTGCAGTCATGCCATTTCTTGCTTGAGGCATGAGAGGATACTTGAGGACTCAATGCTTCCCTGGTGTTACTCTACTGAAGCTTGTCAGCAAGCATATGGATGGTTCATTCACCCAAGTAATGACAAGTCCTCTTGGGAGAAAGTTGGTGGGCCACAAGTGCAACCACCTGTGTATGAAAAAAGGGTTGGAAGGCCACCTAAAGCTAGAAGGAAATCATCACATGAAGTTGGTGGACCCAATGGGCCAAGACTAACCAAACATGGAGTAACCATGCATTGCAGTCACTGTGCAGAACATGGGCACAACTCAACAACTTGTGAGAGAAAGAGAGCAGGAGAACCAGCAGTGAAGAAACCTAGGAAGACAACTACTACATATGTGCCAGCTGAACATACCAGCCAACAAAGTGCCACTGTCCAGGTTTATGCAAAACCACCCAAATGCTTAATTGAGTACCTGCTGTATGAAATCACTAATTTCTAATTGTATGTAGGAAACCAACCAGCAAGGTAGTGGACCACTTCTGTCTACTTTGGAGAACCCAATGGTGTCACAGCTACAAGATGAGGCAAGCTATTCTTCTCAGCACTTTCATGTGGTGTTAGCCTACTAATTCATTCTACTGCTGCAGGCTAACCAAAATGTTAGGCAAACAACAGTGAGGCAGACTATTCCTAAATCTTCCTACATCAACTCCAATCTTCCACTAGCAAGGCACATGCCACTAACAACAGCTTCCAAGATTGTGAGAGCCACCATGGTCACTGAGCAAAAGAAGAAGACAGCCAAGGCCAAGTCCAAAAAGGGAAGAAGTGGAAACAAGTGAAGACAGTGAGGTGGTGGACTTTTGTGTAGCAGCTGGGATTCTTTTGTGTAGCAGCTACTGTTTCTTTTGTACAACAGCAATGTCCGCATTTTGTCAAACTAAGCTTGCCTTTTGTGCAGTGATCATAGATATATAGGTCATTTGCAATGTCCAGGTTTAGGGTGGCAAAGTTATGTAACTACAGTGACCATGCTTAGTCAGAGAACTAATGTAGTGACTGATGTAATGCAGTGACTCTGGTTGTGTGCTTGCTTGGTCAAAGAACTAATGCAGTGAATCATGAAACTGCAGTGACTAATGCAGACTTAATGCTTCATGTTGTGTCAATTTTTTGAGTAGTGTTTGCTTGGTTTTTCTTCATGTTGTGTCAATTTCTTGTAATGCTTGACAATGCCTTCACTTCATTCTAACTTCATTGAGTAAAATCATCAGTTTGTTCAAAAAATTGACAGAACCATGCACCTTGCATTGATAGAATTACAATTGGACTCAAATTGAATGAACATTGCTCTTTACTCTCAAATAAAACATTGCTAACATTGTTGTCACCTGAACACAACATTACAATGGTTGACTACAAGCACAGTTTCACCTGACTAACATTGCTAGGACACCCACAACAACAAACACAACAACTACTACAAGGCACATTGCTACAAGCTTGCCTATGTCTATCAACTTTTGTAGCTTTTCATCTACTCTAACAGCTCCATTCTTCACACACACTAAATCATCAAGCAAAGGTGTCATCTCAGTCCTATTTGCTTGAAGTAGAGCCTCAATGTGTCCAATTAATAACCTCAGCTGATCAACTTGACCCAAGGATTCCTTAGCACTAAGAACAACCACCTTATTGTCAATCATCCCCTTCCCAATCAGCATCTTCTCATACTTGTCAGCAAAAGATACCAAGGGCAGCTGCCTGTAACCTGCAATTGATAGATGTGATAGCAATTAAAGTACAGGAACTGTGTACAGGTAAGAAAAGAATTAAACCGTATGCCTTACATCTCTCTCATGAAGTCGGCACTTGAAGAAGATGGCACCAGGGACCTTAGAACCTTGGCCGCAGGTGAGCTCGATGATTTGCTCACCACAAATGGGGCAGGGCACAAGGGGCAGCCCCGTGCGCGCACCCGATTTGGGAGCCACAGGCCCCTGCACCGACGACGAGGAGCCTCCGAAAGCCATTGAAGTTGGTGATTGAAGCAGTAGGCGTGGAGGAGGAGGATGCGTGGCGCCAAAACAAGGATGTGGGCGGCGTCCAGCCACCGAGCAGCGGCCGGCGGGTGAAGGCTGGCGGGCGGGAGCAAGAACCCTAGCTAAAGAATGGGGAAGGGATGAATGGACTTGGGAGTGACGAGCAGATTGAGGGAGGGGCCTTTATGCTAAATTCGGTGCACCATCAACTGTCTTCTGCCACTGTGGCACGGCCACGTCGGACTAAGTGGCTGGCGTGGCTGCATGTGGACCGTGCGTGCGCCGCGGCAAAAGATGAGGGACCTACTTAGTTCCTTTGAAAGTTCGGGGGCGCAGATGGGAAGAGGCGAATAGTTTGGGGACCCACAGTGCATTTTACTCATAAAAAAATAGTTCAACTTCACCATTTTAAAGCCAATTCAACTTCACAGACTCTAGGCCCATAAAAATTATAAATGGGTTAGATCCATAAATTTGATGAAACTCCTCAATGGTGCTAAAAAACTAAAAAAAAACTCGTTTTAGAGCTCCCACACAAGCCCTTACAACCTTACTCCTTTACTCTTCACCTAGCCCTGTTTGGCGTAGCTTCTAGATGTTCTGGTGTCTAAAACAATATAGAGTACTGCTTAGAACTGTAAAATAATGAACTAGAAAAATGGCTCCAACTACACCCAAACAGATCTAAGAAACGGAGCAGCCGAAGGAGGTACATATTTGGGTTTTCTCCCAGCTTTACTATAGCATTGTGTTATCAAAGCCAGAACCAGAAGGGACGCCTCCAAATGGGGCATAAGAAATTGAACAAGTCTAGTAGATCACCTATCCCTATATTCCTAAGAAGATCTCCTTTTTGAGGAATATGTTCTCCTTAATTTACCATCACCCCTCTTAAAGAAAGGGAGACCTCGCCCTCTCCTGTATCGCTGGGTCCCACCTCCTACTAGTTTCCATTGATGCCCGCTTGGTCACTAGCTACTAATCGTCGCTCACGTTGTTCATTGGCCATTGTGTTCAACCAATACGCTGGATCACCACCCGCCGCCTGCTGGCCACAACACCCAACCACCATGCCTTACAACCGTTCTGACTCAAGGAAGCCGAGAGAGTAGGAGTACATCACCCCTGCTAGTCCCCATATTGCCAATTTAGGTAGTGGAAGAAAAAAAAACCCAGCTCCAACAAACCGTCTACTAGACTCTTGGCCTCTTAATTTTCCACTCGAACTACCCACTCCTGTTGGCCCATACTCCACCACCCAAACCTTTTTTTTTCATGTATCTTCTTCAGTCGAATACCAAACCTGCATGACGCGTTGGCCCCAATAGTAGAGGTGCGACTCCACTGGGCAGGGCCAAACCACCGGGCCCAACCATGCTTAGATCCATTGCCTGTTGGGTGTTGGGTGGGCGCCTGAGCGCACAATGGCTACTATTGGCTAGGCTAACAATGGTGGAATGTCAAATTCCAAACTAAATAGCTTAATTTATTAAAGTATATTTCAATTCCTTCAAATGAAGGGATCCAAACGACCCCTAAGAGATATCCTATGTGAAATTTGAGAAAATGAAAGTGTGCGGGATGGAGGAGTGCAGATGTATAAGATGAATCAGGCAAAACGTGAGAGGAGGTGAACCAAACACAACACATAAATGAGACCAAGCAGAAAAAACGTCCAGGACGACCTGGTTTGGGGAACCAATCACCCTCAAAGAGTATGAAATGATTCTTACCGCAAATGTATATTTAAAGTGATCAGGATAACTTAGAAATAGTGTAGAATACCGATGTAAATTATTGAAAACAATTAAAAATGGTATTATTTATTTCTCCTAATATTTTTTGATGGGTTAAAAAACAATATGGTTGTGGGAAGAATTTTTTGTAACTCTTGGAGATGTTTTTATGGGGAAAAAAGAGAGGTATCCCTAACGTATGAACCTTGGCGCAAATATTCCTTGTTTTTTTGTGAAAAACAATTTTTTTAAGAGGTACTCTCTCTGTCCCAAATTAACTCTCGTTTTGGGTTTCCGTGTCATAACTTTGACTAAATTTATATAAAATATGTGCAACATTTGTGTCTCCAAATAAATTTATTAAAAAACTAGATCAAAAGATCAATCTAGTGATATCAATTATGTATCATAACTATTAATATTTTTTTTATATAAAATTAATCTAAGTTTTTTCTCGAGAAGGAGAAAGACAGATATTTTGAGATGAAGTAGTATCCTATATGAAACTACCTTTTTGTAAAAAATAATTGTTTTAAACATTTCTCCTATATCTGGTTACCCGAAAGAAGGAACAGAAGCTCTAATAGAGATGCTCTTATTAGGTCATTACTCGAGTGATTAATCTAGCCCTAGGCACTTAAGGCATCTGGAAATCGCCAACAACTAATTAATTCTGCATCTCTTTGAGCTTCTTCCCGTTCACTTTGGCTGCTCCGCTGCGGCTGCTGTACCAAGAAGAGGAACGAGCTGAATTCGGGGACAGAGATACGAAATTAGGCAGCGGCTGTTCATCCAGCGAGCCCCGGCCGCGAACGTACAAGAGGAAGCCAACAACGGCGAGGAGACGGAAATCCGTCCGGAGCTGCGATTCCCCTGTCGTGTTTTGCCAGAAGCGCCGGTTCCATCGACATGTATCGACGGCTTCCGCTGAGGCGACAATTCAGAGCGCTGCTGGCTGCTGCATGCTGAGCAGTGCCGATACCGTGTCTTGGCGTTTGTTTTGGCACCCGTTCAAGTGAGCAGCAGCTGGCACGGATAGAAAGTTCAGTACAAGGGGTATCTACTCTACGAGACGCCAGTTTAATTCAGCAACCAATTGTATTGTGTGGGGATTGATTTTTGTTAGCCCCAGGGAGCCCTCAAGCAGTATGGTTTCCACAGTAATGAAATGAGGTCACCGATCCTGCAATAAAACTCCTGTGTTCCAACGAGCCTGTCAACGGCAATGACAGCACTCCGATCCAGCTTTGCTTTAAACCATTGCAATCTGAACTGAATGGAGTAGTACCACCACAGATGCTCTCTCAGTCTTTTTTTTTCCGAAAGATCCGGGTTACCGGCATCGATTGATAAGAAGAGAGCAAATAATGTACAAGACAGCCAAACGTCGCGTGAACCACCACGAAGGCGAAGCCTACCCACATGAACACAACAGAGTGAACGACGACCAAACTAAGATATAAGACCGGAAATCTCGAAGCAGGAGACCGTAGTAGGTCATCGTTGCCCAGCTCGAGCATAACGCAAGAGCAGCTCCGACTTCCAACCAAGGGCGCACGCCCTGCCATGAGCCATCACGACCGAGTCAAATTTCACAACGATGCCTTCAAGAAGGTTATGACATCTAATGCGCCACCGTCGCTTGTCCAAACGGGACCGGATTTTCACCTGTGGAAATTCTAAGGACTCGACGTCCCCAACAGGGAAAATGGCGCCCGCAGTCATCGCCGTCGCCGGGCTTTCGCCCAAGGTACCTCAGCGTAGATGCTCTCTCAGTCGTCTTTCTTTTCTTGCCCAGAGCCCCAGACGTTTGAACGAAACGTAGCAAATGTGGTACTGGTACGTGTACCAGATTAACTGCCGGGCGGAGTACCAGTCCGGCACTCTAGCCGACCATCCCCCGAGCTTTTCACCTGACGATTTGACCCGACACGACGACACCGTGGAGATGTCGCACGTCGCGGGTGAGCACCGAGAGCAGACCAAGGCGGGCAGGCGGCCCCGCGCCTGGCGCGGACAAGCGATCGAGAGCACCAGCGACCCGCGAGCCACGCTCAAAAAGGAACACTTGTTGGTTGTCCTTCCTTGCTGCCAGCTTTGAAACCAACGCATGCACCTATTTTTAGCCGCCGGAAGCCTTGTGCAAATCAGAGCCGGTACCGGACACCCTGCCTAGTGCTGGTTGGCCAGAGGTGACAGAGAAGAGACTACTTAATATTTATAATACATATTAGAGAAATTATTAAATATATTTTTATAATAATCTTGTTTAGAGATATATAAATGTTGCCAGTATTTTTTAGGAATATAGTAAAAAAATTAACCAACACATATTCCGCGGTGTCCGTTTTTTAGGATGGAGAGAGTATATTGATGCTTTGAGTTTTCTACATATATTAGTTTTTATATACACTTAAATATAAATTATGTTTAGATACATAGATAAAATGATATATCTAGAAAATTAAAATATCTTATAATTTGAAATAAAGAGAGTAGGTGCCAAGTGGTGTAGTCTCGCCTCCACGTTGTAACTTTAATGAGATTTTGTACCTATATGGTATAGAATTTGTCATCTATCCATCAGGACGTTTTAAGCTGTGATCAATGAAATAAAAAAAAAATCAAACGAGGATTCTCTGTTTTGACATAAAAAGAACAGGTAAAAGCATGTTGTCGCTATTGAGTGAAAATGAGATTGAATGATGTAACTGTGTTATTCGATGAACAGTAATCATATATATACGAACTAGTGCCTGTTGGTGCCTAAAGGGCCTAAACGGTTATGCCTACTAATGACGTAATGCTAATTACGAGATTTACAGATAATTGATCATTTAATAATTATCTATTCTAAATAATCTCAACACTCCCCTTGATCAATTGATCTTGTGTGCGAACACATGGTGGATAAGTACCCATGTAGTTTAGTTTTGTGATGAGTGATTGCCCAACACTTGAGCGGTTCAGTTTGAGTGGCTTAATTCTAACCCTTTGCGAAAGCAAATGTGTGTTTGTCTATCGGCTTGTGGTGTGCAGGTGCTATGTCTAGTGACAGTGGTCAATGGCGCGGAGAAGGTCGAGTAGAGGCTTGCCGTGCCGATGGACTGAGAGCGGTGAAGGGCGGAAGCGGGACTCGGACTGAGGGACCATGGGCGCCGGCAGACTATCTGTGGTGGCCAGACTTGGCACCGACGAGTGCGAGAAGACATGGAGGTAGACCGAGTTGACCAAGTTAAGACGGCGGACGAGCGGGTCGAGCGGAGGCTCATTGAAAGTGCATCCCTTTAGTGGGTTTTGGTGAATTGAGTAACAACACAATTAAAGGTCTAACAAGTTTACTAAGTGTATCAAAGGTTCAACAAGAAAAACAAACTTGATGGTATTCCACATAGTGTTTAAATAAAGGCCAGATTGTATATTGTTGTATTGAAAGATCATGGAAATAATCTAGTTCAAGCAAAATACAACAATGTAAATGGAATCAATGAAACGACTTCTATGTTGTTGTATATCATAGTATCATGTGAAAGCAAGCATACTTGACAAATGATAAATGAGACATGAGTTGATAGTTTTGGATTAGTCTCTACAATGGGTTGCTTTACATGAACAATAAGTGTTGAGTATCAAGCCAAAATGGAGAGGATATAAGGAATAGTGAATTGGCTTGACCATATTGATATTGATCCATATATATCTCCATGTGAGTCAAACTGAAGCTTGATTGATCTCAACATTTATATCTAGAAGATATTCAATCAAGGATCACAATAGTGAAGAAATGACTATTCAATGGATGCTTGATATGATGTGATTTGAGTATGGCTTGATAAGGTGAAGATAGCAAAGAAAGATCTTTGAGGTACTAAGCGGAGGTGAAGGGTAAGCAAAGGCTCTAACCGAGGTACCATGGC
Source organism: Microstegium vimineum (assembly GCA_022036555.1). NCBI lineage: Eukaryota > Viridiplantae > Streptophyta > Magnoliopsida > Poales > Poaceae > Microstegium > Microstegium vimineum. Next base: position 27,963,988 of record CM039129.1, on the reverse strand, counting down.
TAAGGTGAAGAAGACATTACTTGCATTGAGTCGAGATACTAATCAAGCTATGAGAAGTCATCTTGTGTTGAGGATCAAATCATTAGTAGAAGTGACTTGAAGCCATGAGTTTAACTAGCATGTATGGAAATGGTTCAAGTCACATGCTCAAGGTATATTTTCTCAAGAGAAGAGACAAAGTTGATTGCAACCCCTATGAAGCAATATTGAGAAGAAATGACATATGAAGACATTGAGAACTCAAGTGTTTAAAATAGTTATTTTCCATTGATCTTGAGTATAGGTATGTCGTACTATCAAGGGGGATGCAATACGAATGATAGACAAGTTTCAAGTGCTCAAACTAACTAAACCCAAGTGCTAACATCAGAGAAAACCTTAGAACTGCACCTGCACTTGTTGATCTTGGACTTGTTCTCTGTTGGGTTGGATAGCCCTTGAAACAAGCTTTCTAGAATGTCCAAGATCACTGAAAACGAAGTCTCGAGTCAAAAGTTATGGCTATTTCGGTGGGGTGACTTTTGCTGTCTCTGGGAGGGCGGCAGTGCCGCACTTCTAGGGCGGCAGTGCCGCCCTCAAACAACCACAACAGCTAGTTTTCGAATCCTAACGGTTGGATTGAGTGGGGTGGGTATATATACCCATCCCACGCCTCCTGGTGAGGCTGCTGAGCTTTAGAATACTCCTAACTCTTGCAAAGCCATTTGAGAGCTCTCCCCAACCCTCTCTTTGTGAGATTGAAGTGCTTAGTGATTGATTAAGTGTTGGGGCTGTGTGAGTAAGAGCTAGAGAGAAGATTAGAGCTAACCAAACCTTGAGCACTTGTTGGGCTTCGTCAATCTTCGTTGCACATTTGTTACTCTTGGAGGTGAAGCCTCCTAGACGGCTAGGCGTCGCCCGACGAGCTCCCGTGCTTGTGGTGAGCAGCGGGATCAGTTTGTAACCATGTCTTGTAGCTAAGAAATCACCCCTCACTTCAAGTATTAAGTTCCTTGATTTGAGAACGAAGGAAGGGCAAGCCTTGTGTGGCGAGCCTTAGCCTTGTGTGGCGAACCTCAACAACGTGGACTTAGGCAAGCCTTGGTGGCGAGCTGAACTACGGGATAAATCCTTGTGTCTTGTGTGCTGTTTACATTCAAGTATATCTTGCATAGACATTGCTAGGGTTTGAGGTTTCGATTTGAGCTAGAAAGTGATTTCTGTGGTATCCAGTCTTCGTGCTGGACTTTACCTTGATATTGTGGCTTTGGGCTGCTTATAGTATCTAGTTTCTCCTAGCGAAATCTGAGCTCGATCCGAGTTATATTTGGAGAGCGACAGTGCCGCCCTCATAGAGCGGCAGTGTCGCCCTCTATTCTTTTTGAGTTGTGAGCTGAATTTTTGCAGGGTTACTATTGAGGATCTCAGGATCTTGTTCCCCCAGTTTGGGCTGAATTGGATCTACGGTCATAGGTCGGTAGTGCCGCCCTCAAAGGGAGGTCGTGCCGCCCTCAGTGCTAATACTTGTTTGAGATAAATTTTTATAGGCCTATTCACCCCCCTCTAGTCCTCCTAGGCGACATCAAGGTCCTTTCACTCATGGGACTCGGAGTCCGACCGGGCGAGGACAAGGTGGCTCGAGTCGAGCGGTTTGGTGGTTTGGGCCTGAAAACCATCCGTTGGACGGTTTCCGAGTTTGGGCCTCAAAACTCAGGGTTCGGTAGTTGAGCCCAAAGCTACCGGTGGCGGGTTTCCTGGGTTTGGGCCTCAAAACCTAGGCGGAGCTTCCGAGGAAGCGAGGATGGCACGTGGCATAATCCTAGAGGTTGCGTCGAGGCAACGACAACTCCTGGCAGGAAGCGGGGCCGTCCATTCAAACGAGTGACTGAGAGTTATCGACTTGGATTACAATGTCTTAGGGCTAGGTAATTTGGTGATGTATCTAGGGGGGTCTTTGGGAAATAGCCAAAGCTTGTTAAATAGGGGATGAAGGGGTATCCTCATCCCATCTCTTGAACTCTAATCATTTTGCACCACATCTCTCTCTAACCTCTCTCTAGTTCATGAGGTCCCTAGGTTGATCTCTCCAACCTTTGTAAGAACTCGCGAATCTTTTGGTGGGAATCGGAGGCCTTACCCTCCATAAGCCATGGCGGCTTTGATTTCTTGATCGTGTCCCAAGTTTGCTTGTGTTCTTCGCGTTTTGCTTTTGGCTCCTTTTTGTTCCCAAGATGAAATCTCTTTGTTGGGAGTAGCTATTGCAAATCCGTTTGAACCAAGTTGTTCGTATTCGAGAGGAGCATCTTTGCACCGAAGGATCCATCCTCAAACCTCTCAAGTACGTAGATCGGGCAAAATCTTTGCGGTGTTCTTTGTTCTTGAGTTTCTCCCCCAAATTCTTTGTTTCCCTTCAATCCGAACCAAATCGAGCGATGATTTCTTTGGGATAGCTCCTCCATAGCACTAGAAACATTTCTACCAAGTTGGGTTGCTAGTAGAGATCATTTGGTTAGGATTTGGGAAGAGTTGGCGGAGAGAAAAATGATTTTCGCGTTTACTGCGCTCTGCTCGGGGGCGCCGGATGCTCCGTTGAGAGGTGTCGGACGCTAGGTCGTGCTGACGTCAGCGTCCGTCGCTCACTCTCTCTGCGCGAGTCAAGTTGGTGCCGGACGCTCGCCAGCGTCCGTCGACCACGCGCCAGAGCGTCCGTCGACCACGCGCCAGCGTCCGTCGACCATACAGGCTCTCTGTGTGTTTTGCGTCGGACGCTCGACAACATCCGTCGAGTGTCGGTCAGACACGTCCGTCGTCTGATTGACCTCTCGGGTTGCTCTCTGTTCTTGCGTCGGACGCTCGGCTTCAGCGTCCGTCGCCTAGCTTCTCAGCGTCCGTCGGCTGCTGTTTCTGCTATTTTGCCTTGGGTTCTTGCCTCTCTTCCATAGGGGTCGGGAACTTGGTTTTCGGGGTTTCCGGTGAGTTTTCCTCCAGTGCCGGTGAGCACCCAACAAATGGGTTTGGTTTTTGGAAATAGTGGCCCGAATATTTCGAAAGAAATTTGAGGCTCCCATTCACCCCCCTCTGGTCGCCGTTCTCGGTCCTTCATTGTGTAGGCACCATTCCTTGTTCATATATAAATGTCTTGGAGCTTTGGAAAAACCTTGTGGGAAAAATCCAAAGTATATATATACCAGGTAAAACTTATTAAAAACCCAGTGGGAAAAATAAGGAGAAACCCATGATATATATGTATAATATCAATGTTAATAGACCCTTTAGGGATACCTAAAGACATAGTCTAAAAAAAATTTGATCAAAGATCAATATGTCATAAATATTATCTTGAAAAACCTTTGTGAGGAAAATAGATAATATGACATTTACTATGTGTTACTATTATCTCATTAAAAACTTTATGTGAGAAAACCATAAGGATAAAACTCATAAAGAAAAGAGTATAATATGAATTTGGAGTAGGTTATATTTAGAGAGATTCTCCCCTGATTCTTGCAAGTCTCTAAGTTTTCTCATACCAATACCGTCAATGCATTTACGAAATGCGGAGTATGGTAGAGATTTTGTGAATAAATCTGATAGATTATCACATGACTTAGTTTGCAAGATTTCAATTTCTCCATTCTTTTGGAGTTCATGGGGGTAGAATAACTTTGGAATAATATGCTTAGTCATATTACTCTTAATATAACCTGATTCCATTTGAGTAACACATGCCGAATTATCCTCAAAGATAATCGTAGGTGCCTGAATTGCACCAATGCCACATGACTTTATTATGTGGTTTATCATTCTGCGAAGCAATACACATTCGCGTGATGCTTCATATAAAGCAATTATTTCAGAATGATTGATGGAAGTAGATACTAATGTCTGCTTTGAAGACTTCCAATATATTGTTGTTCCACCTTGCAAGAAGACAAAGCCTGTTTGTGATTTACCGTTGTGTGGATAAGATAAATAACAAGCATCCGCATATCCTAACAAGATTGGATCTTGATTTCTGTTATAGAATAATCCAAGATCTTTAGTGCTATTTAGGTATCTAAATACCGTCTTAACCCCTACCCAATGACGTTTGGTAGGTTTAGCACTATGTCTTGCCAGCAAATTTACTGCAAATGCAATACCCGGTCGGGTGTTGTTTGCAAGATACATTAGTGCTCCAATGGCACTGAGATATGGGAATTGTGGTTCCAATATCTCTTCCTCTTCATCCGATGGTCTAAAAGAATCCTTTTCAATATCTATGGATCTTACTACCATCGGAGTTTTTGTTGGATATGACTTGTCCATATTGAATTTCTCCAATACCTTTTAGACATATGCGGCTTGATATACAAATATACCAGAACGAAAATGCTCATGTTGTAAACCTAAGAAAAATTTGGTTTTACCCAAATCTTTCATTTCAAACTCTGTCTTTAAATGATGACGTGCTTCATTAATATCGGATTTGTTGCCGATGATATTAAGATCATCAACGTATACCGATAAGATACAAAATCCTGTTGATGATTTCTTAATGAAGACACAAGGGTAGTCATCATTGTTCGCAAATCCCTTCAACTTAAGGAATTCACTTAGCCGATTGTACCACATTCGGCCCGACTCCTTTAAGCCATATAATGACTTCTGCAACTTGACGCAATACATGTTGCGATTTGCCTTGGGATTTGGTATACTAATTCCATCAGGAACTTTCATGTATATCTCAGAATCCAATGACCCATATAGATATGCAGTCACGGCGCCAGTGATATTAAGTATCGGAATGTTATTCCGCTCATTACCGAAGAGTAAGTTTCGTTGAAATCAACGTCAGGTCTTTGCGTAAAACCTTGTGCCACGAACCTTGCTTTATACCTCACCACTTCATTGTTTTCATTCCTTTTACGGACGAAAACCCATTTGTATCCTATAGGGAAGATACCAGGAGGTGTTGGCATTACAGCCGAAAACACCTTTCTTTTATTAAGCGAGGCGATCTCTGTTTCAATTGCTACCTTCGACTTATCCCATTCCGAGCGCTTCTTGCATTCTATCATAGACTTAGGACCTGAATCGGTCTGAAGGATATTTGCAATTTGTTCAGAGAAATATATGTCGACTATTATGGACTTACGATTATAAGACTCTCCAGTCTCAGCGAAATTTATAGAAATTTCGTCTTCCCTTAAAGATTCATCATGACTTCCCGAAATGATGGATCTAAGGTTTTCCGATATTCTAGCCTCATTGTTTATGCGCATAACTGAGCTAGATTGCGGATCACTTATATCCACAGGACCTTGTATGTCCTCTAGGTGTCTTTCAACCAAAAGTTGAGATGCATTTCCAGTCTTCTTTTGCTTGCCAGCAATCACATCTTGCCTCTTGGAAGTGCTTCTCCCCCTCTTGTTACCAATTGGGGGTTGAGTGGTTTTATTAGGTACCTCCACTCTAGCGGTCACATTCCTTGCAGGCTGGAGAGACTTTGTTACACCTTTATAATCAGAAAAAGCACCTGACAGATTGTTTGCAATATTTTGCAAATCAATAATTCTTTGAACTTGTAGTTCAGTTTTTGTAGTACGTGGATCTGAAAATGAAATGCCTTTTGCATTTCAATCTATTTCTTGGCATTTTTTTGGAACAATTCTCCCCCTAATGTTGGGAAATGATCCTCATTAAAAATACAATCAGCGAACCGGGCAGTAAATAGATCTCTTGTTAAGGGTTCTAAATACTTAATGATCGATGGAGATGAATATCCCACATAGATCCCCAGTTTTCTTTGAGGACCCATTGAGGTCTGCTGAGGTGGTGAGATGGGCACATATACAGTGCACCCAAATTTATGCAAATGGGAAATACTCGGAGGATTCCCACGTACTAACTGCAATGGGGAGATTTCATGATATGCAGTTGGTCGTAGTTGGATTAAGTCAGCAGCGTGCATAACTGCATGACCCTAACACGACGTAGGCAATTTGCAATTCATCAACATAGGTCTTGCAATGAGCTTGATTCTTTTTATCAACGATTCAGCCAAACCATTTTGAGTATGGACATATGAAAAAAAATGCTGAACCTGAATTCCCAATGCCATGCAATAGTCATTAAAAGCACGGGATGAGAATTCAGCAGCATTGTCCATTTGGATAGATTGAATCCGATGTTTAGGATAATGAGCCTTCAACTTAATAAGTTGGGCCATTATTTTGGCAAAAGCATGGTTGCATGTCGATAATAGACACACATGAGACCATCTAGTAGATGCGTCTATTAAAACCATGAAATACCTGAACGGTCCCAATAATGGTTGAATCGGACCACATATTTCTCCTTGAATTCGTTCAAGGAATTTTAGTGGTTCAGCTCTAATTTTAAGATATGATGGTCTTAAAATTAATTTCCCTGTTGCATAAGCAGTGCAACAAAAATCTTTATTTTGGGGAAATTTTGCTTTTTCCATGTCATGACCAATGGAATTGTTAATAATTTTCCTCATCATCTCTATTCCAGGATGTCCAAGTCGATCATGCCAGTTACGGAATGTATCGATATCTCAGAAAATTATCTTATAAGCAACATGTTCTACAGGTTTAATGTATGTAAAGTACAATCCATGTTGGAGTGAAGAAATCTTTTGGCAAACTTGTTTGCCATATCCAGTAAGTTTGGTAAAGAGAAGATGTTCCTCTTTATTATCTTCATGTGTTTCCACATGAAAACCATTCTTACGGACATCTCTTAAACTTAGAAGGGCACAAGTTGATTCAGGATACAACAATGCATCCTCTATCGTAATCTGTGTACCCTTTGGGAGAGTAATAGTGGCTCGTCCAGAACCAACTATTAATGCATCTTGACCAGAAATGGTTAGAATATTTCCTTCTCTCTTCTTAAGAGTCTGGAAATATTTAATCTCTCTAAGTATAGAGTTTATGGCACCTGAGTCCACAATACATAATTCTTCCTCCATTGGATTGAGTTCAACAAACATCTATATGTAAAGTAAATGTAGATATAAATAAATACTACAAAGTAACACATATATATATTTATTATATTGAATATCAAATATAAGGGTATAATAATACAATATAAATGAGTCAATACAACTTGACAATACAACAAGTTTGTACAACTCTCAAACACATAAAGTAATACTACCTAAATAACTATAGGTTTAATGACTTAGACTATTTACAACAACGATCAAGGGTGATATCAAATTTGGAGTTAAATTACTCCAAATCTCCAAACATGTCTCCAGAGCCAAAGTCTAGGAGCATGTTATCCGTTGCGGGGAGATTCTCTTCAATGTTGAGAGACTTGTTGTTCTCTTGAGATTTAGGGGCCTGCTTGTAGCAACCCTCTCCAGAGACAATCTCAGAAGAAGGATTGAAGTGTGCTTCATATCTTTTATCTCCTGTAGGCTTGACCTCTTTTAGAGACTTTTGGTACAAAGCAACTAGATGCTTAGGTGCATGACAGTTCTTGGCAAAATGTGAAAAATCTCCACACCTATGACACTTTTTGTCATTTTGGAGGATTTCACATTGTCCTTCTTCCTGTTGTGTGAATTAGGTCTTTGCCTCTTGTTGTGTTTGCGTTTACCATTCTTATTCTTTGGAAAAGGTCCATTGAACTTGTTCTTAGCTTTAGACTGTACATTGTGAACCTCAGGCAGAGGCGCCGAACCAACAGGGCGCTTATGATGATTCTTCAAAAGAAGTTCATCATGTTTTTCTGCTTGAGTCAATGTATGAATAAGCTGGGAATAGAGCTGGTAACTTTTAGCCCTATATTGTTGTTGCAATACTCGATCAGACGGAAGCATAGTAGATAGAGGGCGTGTTTGTTTCCGCTCTTCACGACCGCGCAGTGCGGTATCCGGACCGCGACCATCCCACCGCGGCACAGGAAACGCCGATTTTCACGGCCTCAGTTCATTTTTCCGACTCCCGCAACGCACGCGGTAAAAAAATCCCAGCCACCGCAGAAAAAGCTGAAACAAACACACCCAGAGTCTTTTCTATCTTATCTGCATCCGATGGCTCTTTCTCGTAAAACTTCAACTTAGAGCAAATTCTATGAACAACATGGTTATAATTTGCTACAGATTTAAAATCTTGCGGACGTAGGTTATTCTATTCATGATTGGTCTCAGGCAAAATCAGTTCTTTTTGCTGATCATATCGCTCTTTAAGAGCGACCCATAATTCATGAGGATTTTCAAGCATAAGGTATTCAAATTTTAGATCCTTATGAATGTAATACCGTAGCAAAGCCAAAGAATTATAAGTATGCTTATTTTGGATGACAACCCCAGCTTGGGGTTCCTGAATTGTAGCCGAAAGAAATACGAGAGGCAAGTTCTATCTTGATATCAGAAGCCCAAGTAGGGTAATTGTTACCATCTAACGCAAGTTTATCGAACTCTTTAGATGCCATGATCCTACATGGACAACTATGGATTAGTTAATTTACCGTATGGTAAATTAAAATCAACATGGTAATTGTTGTTGTATCAAATGCAATATTTTAAAGTTTATATCATATCATAGTATTGGATTGTTGTAGGTAATTACAAACTTGTGTGTACCATACAACCAGATTCATCATATATTTTCGATAAACACAAGACAAGATAATCTCTATGTCAAAGACAAAGAGTAGATCTTTATAGTAGGCAAATATATTGCAGCCTAAGCATGGTCTCAGGGCAAGATAATTCACAAGTGAATTAAATGCAACCCTTGCTTAAGTCTCTACTATCTCGTGTAATATCAAATTAAGATATGAGGCCACGCCGTCTAGGCGGCCTCCCAGGGTGTCCACGTATGTTTAATTTTGTTTGTCCGTTAGATAGAAAATCCACGGCTCAGATGAAGTAGTTTGAGAGTCGTCATCTTTCTATGCGTGTTCTTGTATCCTAGAGCAACTGGATGCATTGAATGAGGCTATCATCCTTACATACAAGTGGATGCATTCAGTGAAGCAGATGCTCTTGCATGGGAAAAATTACTATGAGTAGCCACAATGTGCACCACATGTAACAATACCTTCTCCTTTTACGTGAAAGGACTTACTGTCAGCAAACTTTTACATGCAAGGAAGCAATCCTAGGTGAGGCTGTAACAATGATGTTTTTACCTAGAGTTAAATTGTGAATCAGTAGAAATTTACATCACGACAACTAGATAAAGCCATGCATGCATGCATGCATACAGGAGTGCTGGAAATTGTAGGTGCTGCTACGTCCAATAATAATTTATATCACACCTAACAATACCTTGTCCTTTTATATAGTTCACCACCAAACTTTTACATGGAAGGAAGCAACCCCAGGTGAGACTATACACCAAATCTTTACATGAAAGGAAGCAACCCCATGTGAGACTGACCAACGTCGTTTTTATCTACAACCAATTTATTAGCCAGCTCCCAACGTCGTTTTTATCTACAACCAATTTATTAGCCAGCTGAAATTTACATCACCGTAGCTAGATCAGGTTTGTATCATCCTGAAAATTCAACTCCTAAAATCACTCGCTTAAAAATATTTTCAAAATATATTTTGAAAACTAAAGTCATATATATGAGATCTATCTAAAATTTCGTTCCTACCTAAAACCAGTTCATACACACTTTATCCCCTTGTTCCAAATTATATCCCGCGCACCATAGCACGAATATCATCGGTTGTCCCCCACCTCTCCCTCTCCTTCTCTCTACTCGCCTAGCCCGACAACATCTGCACACGGCCGCACGCGCCGACCTTACCCGCGCTGCCGCCGCACGTACACCCACGCCCGGACCCCCTCTCGTCGACTACGGCTTTGCACCACAACACGTCAGGTGGGCCCTACCACCTCGCCTTGCCATATGTGCCCCCATCTTCCAGCTCTCTCTCATTTCTTCATGTATATCAGCAGTACACCACATTCACCCAGTAAATAAATCAAGGCAAAAATATTTACAAGACAACACACAGTAAAAACATGCACAACAGATATACATGCATGCACTTGCATGCTCACACACACGCTAGCATGCAAAGTGCATGCGAGCACACACCATGCATGCACTTGCATGCTCGCACACACACACACACGCAAGCTAGCATGCACTAAGTACACACATGCACATGCTCACACACTCACGCAAGCATGGAGTTGCATGCAAGCTGATCTCTCTTCGTAACACGATGCATGCATGGATTAGGCGCCGACCACCTGCATGCAAGAGGACGTCGTCCCATCGTTCCGCCGCCTATGAGCCCAGCCACAACAATGCCATTGAAGGCCAACAGGGAGACGGATGGCACAACTCCTCCCCGACCGCCTATAAAAGCCGAGCAACGCTCTCTCGCTCACCAGTAGCAAGCTCTCCTCTTTGTGCTTCACTCACTCGCTTGCTTCATCACACGTAGACGCCCGCGCATACGATACGAGCCGAGCCCGGCGATCGTCGCAGGGCATGGTGAGCAGCCTATGAGTTCCCCCTCGTCTTCCCCTCTCTATACATACTACTAGATTCATGAATGGTAGCCCAAATCACCATATACTGAACCTCCAGTAGCCAGCCATGGCGTCCATGCACGAGCAAGCACTAGTAGAAAAAACGTTTTTAGAGGCGGTGGTAGAAGCATTAGTACAGGCGGCAAAGCCCACCGCCTGTACTGGGGGTCAGTACTAATCGGCCCACAGTACAGGCGGCGGGTTTTCACAGGCGGTTCACTTTGTCAGCCGCCTGTATTAATTCCGCAGAATAAAATTGCGTTTTTAAAATCGAAAAAAAAAATTAAATCCTAGGATAAGCACAGGATTAATTCACGTTTATAAAGTCGTCGCATTTTTTCGCGTAAAATTCGCGAACGCGCTCCGCCGGGGATTCGAACCTGAGAACCTCACCCTTGCGTGGTACCTCCTCTACCACTCCACCCATGACTCACTTGTGTCTAGATCCGTTAGTACTTCTTCATATTCTATACTAAACCGAGTGTAAATTGATTGTTTGAGCCACTAAATGAATTTAAATGAAAAAGTTGTGAACTACAAAGTTTCATAACTTTTCGAAACCTACAACTTTCATGTAGCAAAGTTTTTTCATCCGAGGTCGTTTACAAAAATTTAAATTTCAAATTTGACACATTCAAACGTAATTTTCGATGACAAGATGATTTCAAATGAAAAAGTTGTGAACTACAAAGTTTCATAACTTTTCAAGATCTACAACTTTCATGTACAAAGTTTTTCCATCAGAGATCGTTTACAAAAATAAAAAAAAATTAACTCTACAGGTATTTACACAAGCGGTTCATAATGTCAGCCGCCTGTGTAAATGGTTTTACACAGGCGGTTCTCTTGCTGAGCCCACCATATTTTTTGTACTGGCGTCATGAAATTGTGAACCGACTGTGAAAAAAAAACGACGTGGCAGCAAAAATGATTTTTCTAGTAGTGAAGAAGAAAGCTTGTGCTAGCTTCTCTCTGCCTCTTCCCATGCACGTGTGTATGACACGTGAGACCCACACAATAGCACATGCAGGACCACCACGTACAAAATAAGGATATTTGTTAATCGCATATTAGTCATTTTTCCATGCGATTGAAATACGACCACCTCGCAGATGGCAAATCCGTTTTCACCAATTCTTCTTCCTAAATTCATCTAAAATCAAACTCTACCTCCCATATAAATTTCATAATTTTAGAGTTCATTTGAATGTATGTGACGGAGTGAACGAGTCAGATAACGAGGACGTTGGAGGGGAGTACCGTGAGTTCGACGTCAAGGGCCCAAACTGCCAGCAGCAGTTTACCGAGGACGCCGACTAACGCAAGTCGAGCCTAATCCTTCGATGCATATTGATCATACGGAGTTAGCGTAAACTGAGCACTACTATGAGTTTATTATTTATGTACACAGTGGGCAAGATTGAACTGATTTTCAGCACCAATACTGATTTCGATGAATTCTGATTTATTTTAAGAGAAAAATAACTTTTTATTCTAGTGTACGAAGGAGCTCACATCGAATTTGAACAAAGATCTATCAAATAAGGTCTAAATATATCATGCAAAAATATAATTTAATGAAACATAAGACAAATATATTTTAAAAGTCTTACAAGTATCTTTAAAATAAAAAAATTACTTCAAATTTAAATATTTGTGTACTTTGGTTAAAATTTTAGGGTGGTCTGTGGCCCACACAGTCCACCCTCTAGCTACGCCCCTAGGCGGCTTGCTTGGTCACCGATGAGCGGCGAGCGGCGAGCGTAGGCGCGCTGCTCTGCTGGCTTAGTGTGTGTGACAAAAAGGTCGGTCACCGGCGTGTGCCGGCATGCTACTTGGGTGGCTGCACCGCGAGCTCGGTCATCCTAGAGTCTGCTCGGTGGCGGAGGCATGCTTGGCATGGTGGCGGGGCCACTATGCGAGAGGCCGGGAGGGACGCACGTGACCATGGTTGTGGTGTGGTGCACGGGAGTGTGAGTGAGGGCGTGTGACACACACTGCCCATGGGTGAGCTCCTCCCTATCCGCGACAACCGACAGAGCAGCCTTTCTCGGCTCTTGGCTGGTACGACTTCTCTGTGCATGAGCTGGTCCCCATCAGCCTGGGTATTCGGTTTAAACCGGTAATTCGGTTCGGTTTATTCGGTCTCTGAAAAAATCGGTTTCCAATAAGTAGCACCCGATCGGTTTGTTTCAAAAGTAAAAACCGACAAGTTCGGTTGCGGTTTTTTTCTTCGGTTTCTCTGTTTAAACCGAACCGACTGAAATAGCTCGCCGCTCCCCCGCTCGCGCCGCCGCCTCCGCTGCCGCCTCCCTGGTCGGCTGCTCGCCGCCGCCGCCGCCGCTTCCCTGCCGCCGCGGTGCTGCCGCCGCTTGGTGCGCCACCGCTGCTTGCTGCGCCGCCGCCGCTCGCACGAAACCCTAGCTGGGTGCGAGCAGCAGCCGGCCAGCCGCGAGTGGGAGCGGGCCGGAGGGAGAGGAGACGACTCGAGGGTGTGTGTGGGGGTATGGGGGGAAGAAGGCCGGAGGGACCGAGGGAGGAGGAGCGCCCTCGCCATCGCCACTTGCCGCGTGCCCGCACCATCGGAGACTCGGAGTCGCGTGGCCGTGTGGAGTCGCCGCGAGTCGGCCTTCGGTGGAATGCGAGTGAGAGCCGAGGGGGAGTCGGAGTGGATGCGGACGGTAGGTGGGCCGAAGTTGGGCTCTAGCCTTGGGCTGGCAAGTGGGAAGGGTTGGTGGCCTGGAAATTCGGTTTTCAAAGCTGTTCGGTTCGGTTGGAGGCAGAAACCGAAGCCTATGCTCGCCGACCGATGTTCTAGGATCCACGAACCGAAGCCAAAACCGAAAACCGAAAAAACCGATATTGCGGTTCGGTTCGGATCGGTTTTCGGTTTATGGTTTAAATGTGCCCAGGCTGAGGTCCCCATCTGGCCCCTACGCCAAGCTGCTCCTAGGTGAGCTTCTAAATGCACGGGAGCCCGTGAAAAAGTTGTAATGGCACCATTCAAAGTAATCCTATTTATTATAGAATACTTATTTGAATAAATCCATGAGTAGATTCACGGCGTTAAACCGAACCCTGTTGAAGGGCATGCCGGGCTAAATTCAGTTAGTACATAGCACGACAGATTTGTGTAGCATCCTTCGAAGTTGAGTATGTGAGGACATGGTGCTAATAGGTGTCTAACCATACAAATGCATTAGAATTGTGATATATATGGTCTAAGTACGAGCCTGTGAAATGATACCACATTGAATGATAACCCACGTCGGAGGCAGCGGAAAAAATATTCAATAATACACCTACCATGCATAGTAGCATTGAAAGATGTTTAGAGTGTAGTTTCTCAGAACTTTAGTTCGGTATTATAGGATGGTGGAATTGTACATGTGCACTAGATAGTTTCTCACCTCTCTTTTGTAGGGTTATAAGGTTGCTACGCTAGCCAGAAATTTTTTTTTCTACCCCATAAACCAGAAACTAGTGCTAGTTATAGATCACGGGGTTACCACTAGACGCGCAGGTGCAGCGGAAGCGACTTGATGTAGTCGTGCACGTCGCAGCAGTGCCGTGCAGTTACGAGGTCGTTCGTCTCAACGTCTCCTTCTCGCGGTTCGTCCTTGTGCTCCAGATGCAACACCTCCGAGGAATCCCACACGTGCAGGGAAGAAGCGTCACGCCTCTGGACTGCTAGGTCCGCGAGGAGTACTAGGCGCGAGCGCGGGGAGGGCGACGACGGCTGCCAAAGAACGTGAGTATCTCTCCCCGCGCCCACCCCTTGCTTATATAGGCGTTCTAATGAGCTCCCACGTTGGAGGCCCATTAGCAACCCTAAACCTAGTCTAATTCGGGTCCAACCCGAATTAGGCTTCCAGCCCCTTAAGCGTGCGACCTTATGGGCTCACGCACACATAGACATGACCCAAGTACTCTTACTCGACCAATAGTTGATAGCGGCCTCTAGCAAGACGTGTCAACTCCTATGCATACGCTATGATCATATCAGACGAACCACCACAATTCAATATACATGTTATTCCTTTGCCTCATGATATTTGGTTCAACTCGTGGGTTAACACTTAACCCAAGCACGGCCATGCATTTCATGATCTAATCATTTGAGTGATCCAGTGATATCTCTCTCATATGGAGAGTGGCAAATTCCATCTTGATTGACTATGTCTCACAGCATGTTTCCCGACAAACCCGAAAGCTACCTTTATAACTACCCAGTCATAGAGTAGCGTTTGGTAGTCCTAGGGTAGGTCGTTTCACATCTTGAGTACATACGACAATCTCAGAGCTAAGGACATAACGTACACGCTGTGTATAGAGAGAATCTCATATCGGGTCTGTCCAGCACCATGTCCTACATGTGCCCACATTATTAGTTTGACATCTCATGTCCATGACTTGTGAAACATAGTCATCAACTAATAATGTGCTGATCTAATATTCATGTGCATTCTTGCACGAACTCCGATCAGGGACAACTTTTATAATAACCATACAAGTAAAAGAGTTTCACAAGCAATTCACATAATTGCTAATCGATACAAGTTGTCTTTAATGGATATTCATAACATGTCATGGATACAAGGAATACATCATCTCTATGATTACCTCTAGGGCATATTCCCAACAGTCTCCCACTTGCACTAGAGCTAATCTCAAAGATATCTAATACCCATAGCTTTCACGTGCGCCTCATGCTTGGGCTGTGGAAGAGCCTTTGTCAAAGGATCTGCAACATTCAAATCCGTATGTATTTTGCACATCTTGATCTCATCTCGACCAACGAACTCTTGAATGAGATGAAACTTCCGCAGTACATGTTTGTTCTTTTGGTGATTCCTAGGCTCCTTAGCCTGCGCTATCGCCCCATTGTTATCACAATACAGATTCAATGGGCGAGACGTATTTGGAACCACACCAAGCTCGATGAGAAACCTCTTCATCCAAACACCTTCCTTTGCAGCGGCAGAAGCTGCAATGTACTCGGCTTCTATTGTAGAATCGGTTACCGTCTCCTGCTTGTAACTCTTCCAACTTACAGTACCACCATTTATTGTGAACACAAAACCTGATTGAGATTGTGAATCATCCACGTCAGTTTGGAAGCTGGCATCGGTGTAACCATTTACAACGAGCTCCTCCTCACCTCCATAGATTAGGAACACATCTTTAGTCCTTCTCAAGTACTTAAGGATGTTTTTAACAAGCGTCCAGTGACTCTCACCTGGATTAGCTTGGTACCTGCTCGCAACACTTAGAGCATATGAGACATCTGGGCGAGTACATATCATGGTGTATATAATGGAACCAACGGCCGAAGCATATGGAACCTTACTCATGCGCTTCTGCTCATCAGCTGTCGTAGGACACTGCTTCTCGCTAAAACGCATACCATGTGACATAGGCAAGAACCCTCTCTTGGATTGTTCCATGTTGAACCGTTTCAACACCTTGTCAATGTATGTATCTTGGCTTAATCCTATAAGCCTCTTTGATCTATCTCTATAGATCTTAATGCCCAAAATGTATGTTGCTTCTCCTAAATCCTTCATAGAAAAACTATTATTCAGTGAAGTCTTTACGGATTGCAACATAGGAATATCATTCCCAATCAATAGTATGTCATCCACATACAAGATTAGAAATACAACAGCGCTCCCACTTTCCCTCTTGTAAACACAAGGTTCTTCTTCATTCTGATGAAAGCCAAACCCTTTGATCACTTCATCAAAACAAATATTCCAACTCCGAGATGCTTGCTTTAATCCATAAATGGATTTCTTTAGCTTGCATATTTTTCCAGCATTTTAGGATCAACAAAGCCTTCGGGTTGTATCATATACACGTCCTCTTCCAAATTTCCATTTAGAAAGGCTGTTTTGACATCCATCTGCCAAATCTCATAATCGAAATAAGCAACAATTGCTAGAATGATCCGGATAGATTTAAACATCGCTACCCGGCGAGAATGTCTCGTCGTAGTCAACTCCTTGAACTTGCCGAAAACCCTTTGCAACAAGTCGAGCTTTATAGACGTGAACGTTTCCATCCATATCCTTTTTCTTTTTATAGACCCATTTGCACTCTATGGGTTTAACCCCATCAGGCGGGTCAACCAAGTTCCAAACTTGATTGTCTCCCATGGAATCTATCTCGGATCTCATGGCACTTTGCCATTCCTCGGAATTTGGGTCCATCATTGCTTCCGTGTATGTTGCAGGTTCGTCATCGTCTAACAACAACACTTCCCCACGTGCCTCACGGATTCTTGCTGACCTTCGTGGTAGTGGTGGTGTTTCTCTTGCAACAGGTATCTTAACTTGTTCTGCTACATTAGCATCACTCATAGAGTTATCCCATATTGGCTCATCTTGAACTTCTTCAAGATACACCTTTTGTCCACTCTTCTCTTTATTGAGAAACTCTTTCTCTAAGAAGACACCGTTCCGAGCAACAAATACTTTGCCCTCTCATCGGTTGTAGAAGTAATACCCTAAAGTTTCCTTTGGATATCCCACGAAAAAGCATTTGTCCGACTTGGGTGTTAGTTTATCTGACATAAGTCGTTTGACATAAACTTCACAACCCCAAATCTTTAGAAAAGACAAACTGGGACTCTTACCAGTCCACATCTCATGTGGTGTCTTAACTACGGACTTAGACGGTACCCTATTCAATTTGAAAGCGGCTGTTTCTAGAGCATATCCCCAAAACGAGAGTGGTAGGTCTGACTGGCTCATCATAGACCGAACCATGTCCAACAAAGTCCGATTACGTCGCTCGGATACGCCGTTTCTCTGAGGCGTTCCAGGTGGCGTAAGCTGTGGAACAATTCCACAACCCTTTAGATGATTGCTAAACTCATGGCTCAAATATTCGCCTCCACGATCAGATCGCAAGGCTTTAATTTTCTTGCCACGTTGATTCTCTACTTCATTCTGAAATTCTTTGAACTTTTCAAATGTTTCAGACTTATGTTTCATTAAGTAGATATACCCATATCTACTAAAATCATCAGTGAAGGTTATGAAGTATTGAAATCCGCCTCTAGCTGTCGTACTCATTGGTCCACATACATCAGTATGTGCAAGTTCCAATAAGTCTGCCGCCCTCTCAAGAAAACCTGTGAAAGGCAACTTGGTCATCTTACCCAATAGGCAAGCTTCACATGTCTCGTATGATTCAAAATCAAACGAAGTTAGAAGCCCATCTGAATGGAGCCTCTTCATGCGATTCTCACTTATATGACCTAAACGGCAATGCCACATATAAGTAGGACTTAACTCATTAAGCCGAGGCCTTTTAGCATTAATATTACAGATAGGTTCATCATCAAGATTTAAAATAAACAACCCATTCACAATGGATGCAAAAGCCACAAACATGTCATTCTTTGAGATCACACAACCATTGTCTTTACTCGCAAATGAATAACCATCCTTCATCAAACATGAAGGTGACACAATGTTTCAACTTAAACCAGGAACAAAATAACAATTATTCAATTCCATGATAAATCCTGACGGGAGGTGAAGTTGCATCGTCCCAACACTCAACGCAGCAACTCTTGCATTGTTGCCCACGCGGAAATCAACTTCTCCTCTTTTCACGCTTCTACTTCTTATCATTCCCTGCATCGTATTGCAAATATGAGCAACCGATCCGGTATCAAATACCCAAGAATTAATATAAGAATCAGCGAGAAAAATGTTTGTAACATAAACAACAAGTGTACAAGCATCGGGAGTACCTTTACCACCGCCATCCTTCAAGGATTCCAAGTACAACTTGCAGTTCCTTTTCCAGTGACCTTTCCCATTACAATGAAAGCATTTAGCTTCAGCAGCTTGTCCAACAGCCTTAGGCGCAGGAGGAGGGTTTGGCTTAGAGATCTGATCTTTAGCCATCGCCTTCTTCTTCTTCCAAGCCCTCTTCTTAAAGTTAGGCTTGTTTTGGACTGCCATCACATGGCTACTGCCAGCACCTTTCTTGATATCAGCTTCTTCTGTTTTAAGCATGCTGCACAATTCATTCAAGCCCTTCTCCGCCCCATGCATATGATAGTTCGAAATGAAGTTCCCATAGCTAGGCGGAAGAGACGCAAGTATGAAATCAGTGGCCAACTCTGGGCCCATTGGGAAGCCTAGCTTCTCCAATCTCTGAGTGTGACCAACCATCTTGATCACATGTGGGCCAACTGTTGTGCCTTCTGCAAGCTTGGTTTAGATAAAAGCCTTGGAAACATTGAACCTTTCAGTCCTGGCTTGAGTCTGAAACATATCATTAAGCGCCACGATCATATCGTACGCTGCATGATTATTATCAAATTGCATCTGGAGATCTGGCTTCATGCAAGGGAGCATAAGGCAACCCACTTCAAGATCAGCATCATATGCTTTCTTGTAAGCGTTTTTCTCTGCAGCAGGTGCATTATCAGCAGACTCATCTGGTAATGGGGTGTCTAGAACATCTTCCTTTTTCTCAACCCTGAGAACAATTCTCAGGTTGCAGATCCAATCCGCATAGTTTGTTCCATTCAACTTATCTTTCTCAAGAATTGAACGCAAAGTAAATGGTTGATTACTGGGAGCCATCTACAACAAAAGTAATGCAAAATACTAAGACAATGTATCCAAGACAGAGTAAATCATATTAAACTTTTAATAGAATCTACTCCCACTAAAATCAATATCCCTCTATTGAAACTTAGTGATTCAAGACCCGCAACTAACAAGTCTACTAGTGAGCTTTAGCATCACCGCTAGGAGACATGGTAGATCGGTAAGCAACTCCTTGCTAATCATATCACATATGACTCTTGTTGTTGGGTAACATCTCTATGCTTGTGTTACCAACAACTAATGCTCCAAGGTCCCTAACCGTTAGGATAACCTTGTTCAAGTAACCAAACCTTCTGCTTGTAAGTGTCCGACACAAACCTGTCTAGTCAAGGAAAACCAGTGGCACCCTAATTTCATAGACCCGCCACCAATCGTACGAGACACGTGACAGTGCAAGGTTTGGGGAAACATTATGACTTAAACATTGTTGAGGGATCATTCTACTTCACTACCGCATATGTAGACAAAAACATTATCGCATGTGAAAGTAGAACATCGTAAGAACGACATAAACACAAATTTGACTTGGTATAGCCCATTTTTCCTTTGGAGATCTCCATCTCTATCAATCTGTTCATCATGGTGATCGCCATCTCCATGATAGAAGTATGCCATCCTTCGTGATGAGTCCACCAAGACTATCTATCACTACCGTAACATAGTGAAGTAAAATTACATAGTCATAGGATCATCATAGATTGGCACGCAGGCCATTACATATGAATGGACAATATCTGTGGCTCCAGCCATATTGTCTTAATCATGACGTGCAAGCCATGAATTAATTACATACATGCATCACATACACATAAGGGCTATACCAATCACGAATACCTGCAAAACAGAGTTAACCGATTCCGACGTCTAAACTTAAAACGCCGAAAACTCAATTTTGCTAGCTGTTTTTCGCAAATCTAATTTTCGTCGAAACCATCAAAGGCTATCGTTGACGAATGCGAAATTTTCTGGCGCATGATTTTCGTTTAAGGTTTTTCTCGTTCCGAGGTCGTATGCAAAAGTTATGGTTGTTTTACCGAACAACAATTTTTTGCAAAATTCCCCTCCGACGGCGGATCCAATCCGTCGCCGCCGCGCATCGTATGTGCCTGGAACTTGACCTAGGTTCGATTCGACCAATCTTATTGATCTCCAAGTCACCATAATTGGGTTTACATGTATCACTTAACTCGGATGACGGAATTCCGACCGGTACGAGTAGATCGTTACAATACCAACGTGGCAAGATCACGAACCATGATTAGTGATTGATCTTAAACCGCGCATATCACCATATGCTCGTACCTGAATGTATAACGAGGCAACTAACGTCTCTGATACCACTGTAGGGTTATGAGGTTGCTACGCTAGCCAGAAAACAAAATTTTTCTACCCCATAAACCAGGAACTAGTGCTAGTTATAGATCACGGGGTTACCACTAGACGCGCAGGTGCAGCGGAAGCAACTTGATGTAGTCGTGCCCGTCGCAGCAGTGTCGTGCAGTTGTGAGGTCGTCCGTCTCAACGTCTCCTTCTCGTGGTTTGTCCTTGTGCTCCAGATGCAACACCTCCGAGGAATCCCACACGTGCAGGGAAGAAGCGTCCCGCCTCTGGACTGCTAGGTCCGCGAGTAGTACTAGGCGCGAGTGTGGGGAGGGCGACGGCGGCTGCCAAAGAACGTGAGTATCTCACCCCGCGCCCACCCCTTGTTTATATAGGCATCCTAATGAGCTCCCACGTTGGAGGCCCATTAGCAACCCTAAACCTAGTCTAATTCGGGTCCAACCCGAATTAGGCTTCCAGCCCCTTAAGCGTGCGACCCTATGGGCTCACGCACACATAGACATGGCCCATGTACTCTTACTCGACCAATAGTTGATAGCGGCCTCTAGCAAGGCGTGTCAACTCCTGTGCATATGCTATGATCATATCAGATGAACCACCACAATTCAATATACATGTTATTCCTTTGCCTCATGATATTTGGGTTCAACTCGTGGGTTAACACTTAACCCAAGCACGACCATGCATTTCATGATCTAATCATTTGAGTGATCTAGTGATATCTCTCTCATATGGAGAGTGGCAAATTCCATCTTGATTGACTATGTCTCACAACATGTTTCCTGACAAACCCGATAGCTACCTTTATAACTACCCAGTCACAGAGTAGCGTTTGGTAGTCCTAGGTTAGGTCGTTTCACATCTTGAGTACATACGACAATCTCAGGTCTAAGGACATAACGTACACGATGTGTATAGAGACAATCTCTTGTCGGGTTTGTCCAGCATCATGTCCTACATGTGCCCACATTATTAGTTTGACATCTCATGTCCATGACTTGTGAAACATAGTCATCAACTAATAATGTGCTGATCTAATATTCATGTGCATTCTTGCACGAACTCCGATCAGGGACAACTTTTATAATAACCATACAAGTAAAAGAGTTTCACAAGAAATTCACATAATTGCTAATCGATACAAGTTGTCTTTAATGGATATTCATAACATGTCATGGATACAAGGAATACATCATCTCTATGATTACCTCTAGGGCATATTCCCAACATCTTTCCCTTCATTCGCTCGGCTTGGTCCTCCTTTGTATATGTAATATTTAGCGTTGCCAAACTAGGCATCGTATACACGCACATGTCTTCATATCTACTATGCTTCATAGATGAACATAGAATACACATATGTAATAGCATGATTGGAGGACAACTAAATCGTATATTGCCATCTACAAGACCACCATCACCATGTTTCCACCTGATTGTCGGCCGGTCCACTAAAGGTGCAACCATGGACCACAAGACGTGCGTCGTCGCCTCTTAGCCAACCAGGCAACAAAAGGTGTGCCCACAAAGCATCGATCATGTCTGCCCTAGATAGGGCGACCATCAACATGCGAGTCCCTCTTAATACCCCACATAGACGATGTCTTCACTATAGGCATGCTTAGGCCCTCCCCAATGCATCAAAGTCAAATCGAGCAGATTTTTTCTTAGTAACCATAACATGAGCTTGGTGTGGACCATGACATATACAATAGTACCTTACTTTGTAGAGATATGTGATCTACCCTCATTGTTTTTACATGGAAGACGGATTTTATTGATGCCAGTGATTTTTTATGCTTTTGTTAGGGCTGCTCTAAACACCTTGTATTTAGTTCAAGAGTGTCTTAATTGTCGAAGTAGTAGGCCATGCCAACTCAAAAGGGTTGGCAACCTAGGTATGTATGTGTTAGCTCCTGGCCCTAGGCGTGGTGCATAGTTTGTGGCCACACCTTTAGTGTTTGGGCCAACAATAATGTGACAACACAACAATGTTGGTCCCTTATAATAGGGTCCTACAAAACCTAGCTTTACCTCTCCTGCATCGAAATAAGGAAATGAAGAGCCCCTTAAATGCCCAGACAAATGCTTGCGCATGCCTGTGATTGATGGAGCGTGTCGCTTAGGCGCCCAACAAACACTGCCACAAATGTCACCTCACCACCGCCCATCCCACTTTAGGACCCACCCTCATTGAGCAATATCCCCACACATTAAATAAGTCCATTGAGTTACTTGCCAAAGTGGCCTTCATGCACCTATAATGTGTGGTGCCTATAGATGAGTTCCTCAAGCTCCAAGGCATGACCTAACTTTGTTAGGGCTTCCCTTAACACTTGTATTTAGTTCAAGAGTGTCTTAATTATCGAAGTAGTAGGCCATGCCAACTCAAAAGGGTCGGCAACCTAGGTATGTATGTGTTAGCTCCTGACCCTAGATGTGGTGCATAGTTCATGGCCACACCTTTAGTGTTTGGGCCAACAATGATGTTACAACACAACAATGGTGGTCCCTTATAATAGGGTCCTACAACACCTAGCCTTACCTCTCATGCACCAAAATAAGTAAATGAAGAGCCCCTTAAATGCCCAGACAAAGGCTTGCGCATGCCTATGATTGATGGAGCGTGTCCCTTAGGCGCCTAGCAAACACTGCCACAAATGTCACCTCAGCACCGCCCATCCCACTTTAGGACCCACCCACATTGATCAATAGCCCCACACATTAAATAAGCCCATTGAGTTACTTGCCAAAGTGGCATTCATGCATCTATAAAATGTGGTGACTAGAGATGGATTCCTCAAGCTCCAAGACATGACCTAACTAAACTACCTTTCCATTGAGTTGCATCGTTCTTCCCACCTTTGTCTACTTCCACAAAGGAATCCACCCAATACACCCCTTCCTCTTCATTGTTTGCCTTGTCAAGGTGACCGATCGAGGTATAAACATCTTTACATAGATCTTACCCTTTTCTACATGTTCTGAACATGACATGCCCTTCTTTTCCTCGCAGATGGCAGATGAAGGTTGGACCACTAGCTACTGCTTGGACATGAATGATTTTCCGAAGCTTCTATATGCAACCATGACAAGGCTAGGTATTTTGGACCACCCAGAATATGTTGGTAGGGAATATGAAGAGTATGGCACACTACGGTGTGAGGTGATCGTCTATGTTGGTGCAAGTAAGGATTTTCCTGACACAATACCATGGGTGGTGTCCACCACATGATTTAGGTTTGAGGACACTTACCAAGTTGCTGCTCGCAAGGCTTTGAGGTACCTATGCCAGATTTATGAAAGGCAGATATGTCGTACACCCATGAGATTCTCCCCCCCTTGGTAAGGAGCAGCCCTATATGGGTAGCTCGGATGAGGACCCTCCAAGGGGTTGAATTACGAGAAGGTGACCCAACTACGGTGTTCATGTCTAACTACTTGCATTCCCCAGATAAGCAATATGATAGGCAGTCCACCGATTTGAGGAAGTGTATTTGTAGATCAGAGGAGGACGAGAAGCAGATCATAAGCCTAGAAGTGCAGCTTGCCGAGGCTAAGGCACAAGCAACTAGAGCCAAGAGCCATGAGGCTACAACAATTGAAGCCTTCAAACAAGCCGAAGACCGACACACTCAACAACTGAAGGATGCCTACCTTGTCACTAGAGCCAAGAGAAGGAACCTCACTTTGGAAGAGAGGGAGTGCCCCATACTAGATGGGATCCCAATTGCACCCATTGAAAAAATCCATGACACCATTATGGATGTGCCCCTTGCACCTCCCCCAACGAATGCCTCCCAGGGAAATTCTGAGACGGGGTCAGTTGTTGGAGAAGAAATGCTCCCACTCACTCAGCCACTGGCAGGGGATGATGCCTGCTCTCATACCATCCTCCCCAAAGATTCCTCAAGCTCTGTAGAATGATCTAAGTGGACACATCACCTCCTCATGGAATGAAGCTGATACAGTCCAAAGATAGAGCCTTACAAGTTTTACTGCGTAGGAGGATATTTACCCGTATTGTAATGCTTATATTTTCCACCTAATATGTTGTTGCACACAATGTAATGCTTTGGCTATAGTAGCATTAGTTGTTTGAGCCTCCCACTTTAATAGTTTTATGTAGCTGTCCATTTGCCTAAGGGGAGTGAATCCTATATCACTCTTTTGTAAGTCCTTGCCTCGGGACATGTACTTGTGCAACAGTTTATACTCCATCCATCTATAATGTAACCCCACTCAATGTTGTCCAATGAATCTAAGTGTGTTAGTTGCTTGTCAGATCGATCAAACACTTCTTTACACTAACATGGTTTCGATTTGCTGGCCTAGAATAGGCATCATGTAATAGCAACCAAGCTCTATGATCCTTTACAACATTTTAATGAAAAACACACCCTGCCTTTCCTTTCCATATCAAACTTAGGTCTGGAACATCGCATGCAATATTTTATTTAAAAGATATTGGATATACTTGAGTGTATCCATCGTAGCTGTATATGCAGAATTTGTTTTGATTTTTAGATTTTTAGTACAAGCCCCATGGGTAAGGTGCCTCCGTGTCCAAATTATTTTTTCTTCTCGTTTTTTCTGTGGAAAAGTGCACAATTGTCCATATGTAAAAACCGCGTCGTGCGCCATTTCTCGTACGCTTCTACCGTCCTCTCGAAACCGTGTCTCTGCCTCGCCAACCACTACATGCCCCACCATCGCGCACTACCGCCTCACCACGCCGCTCGAGCTGTCACCTCCACGCACCACGAGGCCACCACTGATGTACACCCCCACTACCACTGCACTGATTCCCATTACCCGGTGGCACCCGTGATGGCACGCACCCAATTCCCTGGCTCTGGCGTCGAGCAGCTATAAAATCCCCCATGAGCTGCTTCCTTACCTCCCAAAAACACCTCCAAACACCCCACTGTCACCACTAAAGAGCCATATAAATCCCCATTCAAGTGCCAATCCAGTTCAAGAGTTCAAGTGCCACAACCTGAAAATCCCCATGAGATGCTTCTTTACCTCCCAAAAACACCTCCAAACACCCTACTGTCACCACTAAATAACTACATAAACACCCATTCAAGTGCTAATCCGGTTCAAGAGTTCAAGTGCCACAACCTGAAGATTGTTGAATAAAATACTAGTAGGGAGCTACAAGTACACTATTAGAACCAACAAGTTGCTCCTCAAGATGTGTTTGATGAAGAAGAGCTTGCGGTCACCATATTTGATATCCTAATCCCTTTTCTAGTAGCTTCAATATTATTGTATATCCTTGTAACACGGCCGCTACCCATGGAAACCCTGAGCTGTAAATGAAATTAGGAAGAATGGAATAAAAATCCTATGACTTTTGTTCGCGCTAGAATTTTTTTTCTTCATATTTCCCGGCTCAAATCCTCATAAAAAGAAAAAAAATATTAAATGATACCATCACTATTACAAAATAAAGAAACACGCCCTCTCGCCTCAACCCGTTTCCTGTGATTTGTAGAATTCCCCAACACAATAAATACCACCGACCGCACGGTCACCCAAGCCACATAACCCCATGTTCACAACATCCAATCACCCTGCCATAATAGTGTCACCCTACATTGGAATCCAGTCCACTCCTTCCTTCTTGAACAGACCTTGAG
Organism: Microstegium vimineum; assembly: GCA_022036555.1. Classification (NCBI taxonomy): domain Eukaryota; kingdom Viridiplantae; phylum Streptophyta; class Magnoliopsida; order Poales; family Poaceae; genus Microstegium; species Microstegium vimineum. Next base: position 27,937,861 of record CM039129.1, on the reverse strand, counting down.
GCCCAGTCAAAGATTGGTCAAGCTTCTTGAACATGCCTCGCCTCGCCCCTCTACAGAAGGCTAGGCCAACCCTTTTCACCACCCAGTGCCCACTAAGCTATCTCACATGTAGCTTTCTTCCTTATTGAGCCAAAACCCTAATCCTCTCACAAAAACAATTGCATCCATTAGCTTCTCGCCTACAAACCATCACGATCGATTCCTCCCACGACCAACAAAAATGACAGAAGGAGTCTGGATTACCAACTAATGCCTAAACACAGAATGCTTCCCCAAGCTTTTGTACGCCACCATGCAGATACTTGGAATCCAATACCGCCCTGAGTATGAAGGTCGTGAATATCAAGAAAGAGCATGACACCGAGCCACAAAAATATGGAATCCACCTACTTTAGAAAACAATAGAAACACAAATCAATAAGATATGATTATCTTCAAACTATATTATCTTCCCTTGTCATATTTTCATGATTTCCTATACAAAGCAAATCACCCGCAGCGAAGCGCGAGCAGCAGTGGCTAGTAAATATGATGAACATATCTATCCAAAACCTTTATTGTGGTTAAATACACAGTGTAAGTAATCATCGAGTTTCAAAGAAACAAGATGTAGACCTCTCAGTAATATGTGATTGGATCACGATTATGGCACGGTCTCTGGGTAGGATAATTCACAAGGAATTAAATGCAGCCAATGCCCTAGACTCTATTACCTTGTGTTCTTTAACCATAATAAACAAGATATGTATATTGCCATGTGTATCTATAGTAATTAAATTGTTTAATTCTATAGATGGTTTAGTTAAATTGCAACTAAGTCTGCTAGCAAATTTAACTTGTATGTGGTGCAAAAATGTGGTTTGGGGCACCAACATACCCAATTCTATCATAAAATTACAAGTGTAACTAATATGTTGGTGCAAAATAGAGGTTTTGGGTGCACCAACATAGTCAAAAGAAAATTATCAAGTCACAAAAGTAATAGGTATGTGGTGCTAAGGGGGTTTGGGTGCACCACATACCATAAAATGATAGAGAAATGAGATATTACATAATAAGTAATTATAAACAAACCACAATTATATTCACAATATCAATATCCAGCGGTACAGAGCAATGTCAACAATACAGACATACTCATGTTCTTGCAGGAATTTAACTAGCGATAATTACTAATTAACTAGTACTACTGTTGGAGGCAAGAAACTAGAAAATACTATATGAAAGATAATTAATAAAACAACAGAAAGGGGGGGAGGACTTGGTCCATGCAATCGGCCCAGCAAGGCTGAAGCAGCCCAGCGTAGGACGGGGCACGCGGCTCAGGCAGGCAACCGAGGCTGGTGGCCGACCCATGCGCGGATGGAGGCCTATAAAACCCGATGGTTAGGGTTTTGGCTTCTAGCCGTCGCCGCCGTAGTTGCATTGCCCTGCTGCCGCCGCCGTCGTTTGCTGTGCCATGCGCCGCCATGATCTGCCGCCGCCGTCGACGTCTCCACTGATCCGCCGCGGATCCGAGCCTCCTCCCCTTCCGTGTCCTCCTCTCATGGCAGATCGGAACCGAGGTCCCTATCCGGCCATGGAGGCCAGCCGCGAGGCGACCACCGCGCGTTCCCGGCGAACTCCGTCCATGGAGGCCGGTGCTCACAACCGGGAAGGGTGGGGCCACCCAATCGGCCACCCCAAAGGTGTTTAGCGGCGATAAGGCCCCTCCCCCACGTCGGAGGAAGAGGCAAAACCCGCACCGAGGATGGAGTCGGGCGGGAGGAGCTTCGCGGTGAGTGTGGCCGCCACCTCGGTGTAGGAGCGGTTGCGGGTCGCCGGTGGCGCAATCGGAGGAAGAGGCGTCGTCGGCGTGAGGATGGAGTCGAGGTTGTAGGCGAAGCCCGGAGGCCACGTCGTCGTGTCGTTGCTACTGTTGGTGGATGGAGGGGCACCACGGCATCCGGCCATGGAGCCACCGCCTCCATTCCATGACTGAGTCGGCGGGGACGTCGTCATCAGAGGCGGAGGGGGCAGCAGCGTCGGACGCGGCCTCGGCAGGAAGGACGGCATCGACGGGGACTCCTTTCTTGCTCCAACACGGCGGGCGAACATCGCCGAGCCATGGCGTGGGCAAAGGCCGGGGGCGTACTCGATCCACGACGAGCGGGGCACCGGGCAAGGCGTTGCTGGGCGGCCGTCGGCGTTCGGTTCATTGCCGTGGAAACAGCGAGGAGCGATGCGGCGGTCGTTGATGTCACGGAGGACACGGAGGACGACGCCCTAGATGATGAAGCGGTGAACGCCCCCAGGGTGGTTCTGGCCTCGGATGATGGCGGCTTCAACGGCATCGGTGACTGCATCGACCATTGCGTTCATGGAGGGAGCAGGAGTCGTCATCTTCTACCTTGAAGTGGAGCGACGAAATTCCGGTGATGTTCCGGCGAACTCTCTGCCTTCTCTCTTTCTGGCCTACGGCGTCGGTGTAGGACAGAGCGTGCGTGATAACGTATTGAGTGAAAATGTGATTGAATGATGTAACTGTGTTATTCCGATGAACAGTAATCATATATGTACAAAGGCAGTTGTATATGTCAGAGACATATACGAACTGCCTAAAGGGCCTAAACGGCTATGCCTACTAATGACGTAATTAGCACATGTTATTTACGAGATTTACAGATAATTGATTACTTAATAATTATCTATCATAAATAATCTCAACAGTCGCATCGAAAATAGAGAGTGAAGATGGTAGAGAGATTGAGAGATGGTACAGCTGAGAGCCGCTGTGGTCTTGCATTCATGCATAGACAGGTGTACGTTCTGTTTGGGCATCAACTGAAAAGAAAATTATATATGAGCGTGGGCCGTTTAAAAATAGATTTTAGGTGAAAATAATTGTGAATCTCACCCAAACGCCTTAATTATTTTTAGATTGCCTGGTAATCGGTTGGCAAAAAAAATAAATCAAAGTTTCAATTTGCATCGGCGTTTTGTGTACCATGGTCCATGGCCTTCCGCTCACGATTTCGAATTTTTGGCCCATTCCCCTCTGCTTTGGTCCCCGGTTTGCCGCTCATTTCGCCGCAGCCGCACCTTGGCTCCGCTTTTGCTTCCTCATCGCCGGCTCGATCGGAGGCAACTCTCGCGCTGAGTAGAGATGAACTGCTTCCTAATGCTTTTCTTAATCAGAGGGGCAATGCTACGTACCCACGTTACCTCTTATGGGTAATAGTTCAAAGTAATCTGAGCCATTATTAATTTATTACCAGTAGAAATTAGTTAATTAAATAAATAATCTAAGAAAAAAAGAAAAACTTCTAAAATCCCCTAATCACCTGACAATAAAGAAGTGAGAGAATTTTCTCTATATTACTCCCTCTCTCATGAAAGAATAGCTTTCTGAAGTTGTCCTAAGTCAAAAAAATAAAATTTAACCGAATTTTTATAAAAAATATTAAAATTTATGAAATAAAATTAGTATCATTAGATCTATCATAAAATATATTTTCATATAACGCTCATTTTGTATAAAGTTAGTCAAAGTTAAAAAAATTGACTGGCATGGATTAGAGTGATTGATTCTTTCGGGAACAGAGGGAGTACATAGAACCGATTAAGTGACTTGGCCTTTTTTTGTGTTGCACTGCCCTGTTCGCTTGGTTTATCAGCCGGCTTATCAGCTATCGAAATAGTAGAGCCTTACAGAATTTGAATATTCAAATATATTTTTTGATTTTTAATTTTATATGTAAATGACTAATGTAATATTTTTTTATGCCTCCATAGTAAATAGTTGGAAGACTTATTCACATGGGGCTTAAAGGTTTTTCTTTTTATGATGCATTGCAGTGCAATAAAATAGATATGCTATGATTAAGATGATTATGCAATGGATTATACTAAGGATGATATATATAAATAGTACTAAAAATATTTATGAAAAGTAAGTATGCTAGAGTGCAACAATGCAATGCAAAGGAAAATAAATATGCAGATAACTTACCGAGTTTACCTTCCGGCTAAGGTTCGAAGATTTAGGTCGGTCGAACCGGACCTCTCTTCTGGTTCAAATGTCTTAAGGAGCATGGTCCACTCCTAATGAATACTTGGATGTTTGCTCTTCTTGTGTTGGTGCTTCCGATGAAGTCTCTTTCCTCTTCCACACTTCCTTAGTTTGAGGTTCTGCTTTCTTCCCTCTGTAGCAAGTGATACATCCTCTGTTGGTGGTATGACTTTTTTCTCAGGAGAACTCTTATCTTTATTATTGAATTGATCTTCTTATCTTGTTAATTTTCCTAGATAGTCTGTTCATCCATCCTTGGTGGATTGTTTCTTCTCTTTAGGAAATTGGAAATGGATCTCTCATGATTCCATATAGATGATTGCACTAGTGGTGTTGAGGAAAGATCTTCCTCGAATGAGGTGGACTTCATTTTCATCTCTCATATCTTGAACCAAGAAGTCAGTGGAAACATAGTGATCTATGATCATGATGTCTTTTGTTATTCCTTTCAGAAATCAGAATGATTGGTCTGCTAGCTGTAGCTGCACATATGTCTGGTACAGTGGTCTACTGCCATATAAATTTTGGTAGGCCACCTTAGACACTATGTCACTGCTTGATTCAATATTGTAGAATATCTTGTAGAGTGTACTTTCCTTGATCTTGCAATCAATGGTAGGTACTCTTGGATCATCTAGTGTAGTGAGATAATAGTGATAGAAGGAGGTGATCAAACCCTAAATCGATAGTGTTGATCATCCACATAAAGTCTTCTCTTGGTTGTTGAGATTTATTCTTCCTCTTCTATTGTTGATGTTGTTCTTCCTTGTAGCTGTAGTTGTATCCTCGTAGGTGTACGATGTCTGAGGATGAGTAGGAACCTTGAGTGTAGGCTTCTTGGAAGTGAACTTCTCCTTCCCATCCTTGATTGTGAAACATATTTTGGTACTATCCGTGTAGACGATGGCATTGTCTGTTCTTATGAATGAGCGTCCCAAGATAATGAGTGCTTTCACATATCCACTTGTTTCTTCAATCACAAGGTTTTACCCGTACGAACGAGTGTCCAACTCGTATGCTCACATATTAAAGAATTCCTTGGGCTAGCATAGTGTCTGATCTGCAAGCTTCGCATGATGTTGACACTTGCTCCAAGGTTACATACAACTTCTTCAAAAGTGTAAACTCCAATGGAGATTGGAATGACAGGTCTCCCTGGATCTCCTTTCTTCATTAGTAGGATGTCATCCACCCATGCTCTTGATGGCATGGTGAAGAAGTGTCTAGCTCATAGAAACAAGGCAAAGATCAAGTGCATGGGCTCTGCTGGTGGAAAAATACCAACATAACCAAAAGTTTATTCATTTATCTCTAACCTAAATATATTTGAGCAAGAATGAGTTGTATTTTATTTAGCCACATGACATGAGTGATCAGTCCAGAGGATGATCATGAATGTAGCATTTCATAAACACTTGGCATATTAGATTGCTTTAACACATGGAAATATTGTCTATAAATATGTATCAATTAAGCTTATCATCTTCCCAAAGTTAGATGCGCAACATTTTAGCCCATATGGTTAATACTATGATATTAAGAAGTGGTACTAGGATCAATCTTAAAGAACTGACATGTTGAGTTAATCAGTTTGGATCATGTAAAGTTGCAGCTCAAACATGTTTAAATCTTTATTTATGTGAATACTAGAATCAAAGAAAGGCTTTTAGAGTGATGCTTACTTACTTTTACCTTTTTAATTGGAGAATGATGGCATCGTACCTTCATGGAAACTTTCCTTGATCAACTGGTTGTGCATTAACGACTTGTCTTCTTGTTCCACTCCTCTCTCATCCTTATTCTTCCGATCTTGAAATTTTTGTTGATCTTGTCTTGAAGTTTTGTTCACCTTCTTCCATGGATTGAGTGGCTTGATTGTATATTTTCTTTATCACTTTCCCCATGGAATTCATCATGATGAATTAGCTACCTCTTTCTTGTGAAGGTTGTTGAAATTCATGCGTCTTTCTTCATCTTTAGTGTGAGCTCATCTCAGGACTTCCCAATTTGATATTGAAAGTTTTCCTGTAGGGGTTAGTCTAACAAAATATCCAATGTCTACTCTAGTATACTATCAGTTCAAAAATCAACCTAGACACCATGTCTAATTTAATTTAGGAGGACATTTTAACCTAAGCACTACACTTAAATTAAAAAAAGCCTTTAGAAGTAATATCCAATACCTTTAAACTAAGCACCATGCATAATTTTAAAAGGTGTATGGATATACTTCAAAACCTAAACATATACTACAACAAGCAAAGGTAGCATGTAAGTATTATGGAGATTTACTAGTGACGATGAAAGAGCATGATTAGCAATTTAGTAGTTTGAGCATGCCTTAAAGGTAGGTACAAATAAGATGATGTAGCAACATGGCAAAAGGTGTTTTTACGATGGGTTATCCCCCAAGCTTGAATTTTGCAAAAATCAAGATTGGATGAATGTGCATGATGATTGGTTGGACATACCTTATGCTTGTTATTCCTTCATTCTTTCTACTCTATACCTGGAAAGGTTAGTAACAAAAAAACCCGAAGGAATATAATCATATAATTCTATGCCCGCTTCACAAAGGTAGGCAACAAAAAGGTGAATAAACATGTTAAGATATCAAAGATGCTTGTTTTAGGACACTAAGCTTGTCCTTGGGAAACCTTTCAAGATGTGTTTTAGTGTAAAGGTTTCCCTTATATTACCTATCTCAAGATTTAGCACAACGAGATCTGCAATATTTATGATAAACATATGCATCGACAACCACCCTTTTAAAGTATTTATAAATAGAAAGTGCGAGGGTGTTGAAGATGTCATGCGTGGTAATGATAAAGAGACCAATGGGTATGGTAGATGTCTCATATGAGCATGGATTTAAAGAGATAGTTATGGAATAGATTCCATGCTCATTGATATCATCTTCCTCTCCAATCTCTATGGTTGATTCTTCATGTAAGTTCAAAATTCCACTTGGATTGGCAACTCTCAAATTGGTCTTGTTTGGGGCCTCCTCTATACTTGGATTTTCAAATGGAGTTAAAACTAAACCAAGGCTAGAGAAAGATTGCCCTGAACCATGGCTATATAAGCAGGGCGAAGCTCATAGCCATTTATAAGAATGAGGGGTGAAGAAGGTGGAGTCTCCTACAAGTCGCCCTTTGGAGTAAAATATTTATAATTTTTGTAAGATGAAAATGGTGAGGTGAGAAAGGTGGTAAAAAGGAAATAAGAAAAAAAGGTAAACTGATGACTTGGTTCGAAACTAGCACAGCTACCGTTCCCCGACAACGGCGCCAGAAAGCTTGTTGGTATTTCTTAACGCACACAGATAAATCCGCAAGCGCACGGATACCACTGTAGCTTTCACCCGTGAGTATTCCAAGGGTATCAATTTCCACGGGGAACGTGAAGTGTACTAGATAGGAACTAAGAGCGTCCAAGGATAGATAAGATAACTAGGTAGAGATATTTTAGAGTTTTCTAAGGGGCTATCTAATCAAAGGTCCACGATACTCTACTTACTTTGGAGCAACAATACCTTCCCGATTCTCGACAAAGACTGGGAAAAAGGTAGTCGGGGGAGGCTGCCAAAAGCTCTACGAAAACACCAACCCGAACGTGGTGGACTATAAAGGCCTTACAGAGCTGTCACCCCTAGGGCTACCACAACTATCCGTAGGATTGGGCGCAAACTCAGGTAAACTGTAGTCTAGACACCACGTCTACACTATCGCTTACTACTCTAATTCCAATTGTAAACTAGAGCACTCGATACGAGCGGAGATCCCATAAATAGAATAAAGTAAGAACTGAAATAAGATAGTTATAAATAATAAATGAAGAACCTAGAGATTGCTCCGAACCAGATGCTGCAAAGGTACAATGTTGAGGAAGATCCGACTCCTCCTAGCTCTCTCCTCCTCCCTCTCACCTCTAATTACAACTAGATTAACTAGAACTAGAAGAACTACATCTAGACAACTAGAGGGACCTCTCTCCTTCTCTATAATTGAAACCCTAGCTTTTGCTTTGGAGAAGAATAATGAGATGAGATGATCCTCAGAGGGGTCAGGGGCCTTGTTTATATAGTCTCCTCAAATGAACGTCGGCCGTCGGATCAAACCGACCTTAGGAAAAGGGTTTAGATTGATCCTCAAAGGCAGTGGAGCATAATCCGCGAAGTTGACTCTGATTGGCCAGAATAGTAGGGCGGGCGCCCTGGCTCAGGGCCTGTTTCGTCTCCTGTTCGTTCTGGTGTCTCCTGGAACCTTCTAGAGTATAGAAAATTGTGCGGTTGATAATTATATCTATGTAAACATGACATGTGGGCCTTTCCTTGGTATTTCTGGTAATCCCCTGCGGAAATAGACATTCACCAAAACTCGTGGAATTCAGTTAGTATAAACCCTAATTCTAGCTATGGGTTTCATTTAGATTCTTTTCCTTGATTAGTTGATGGTTAAAATTGGTACTTAAGGACCGTCAAGAATTATATGGATGTAGCTCAATCATCTCCATTGAAAACATTAGCCCACTAGTTATCAATCAATTGCCAAAAATAAAACTAGAGCTTTCATACGCTAACCATAGGTGATTGAACACATGGACGGATCCAGAAAAATATCTAGGAGGGCTTCTTCAATCCTTAGACAACCTTAATCTCTTCACAAGGTGCCATGGCAAAAATTCCTAGGAAGGGCTAGGGGGGATCCGTGGGTCTGGTGGCCTTAAGGGGGCTAGAGCCCCGATCGCCCCACTAGTGGATCCGTCCTTGGATGAACATGTACTAGACTAAGTCACTTGTTAATATGTGGTTCGAATAATAGAAAAATTGGATGTTCATGGGCCACTAACCAACTACTTGCTAGTTGTTTTTAATAGAATTACATAACATCCTAGCCCAAGTGTAGGATCTTTGGAAGGGTAAATATCCTAGAGGGGGGGTGAATATGCCTGTAAAAATTCAACTCAACCAGCAATTAAATGCTAGGGCGGCACTGCCGCTCTAGGGAGGGCGACACTGCCGGCCTCTGAAAAATGAACAGAAAGGATTGAGCTTTTGCAGAGATATACTAGATACCGAGTAGAGCCTGTCCCTACAATTTCAGATCCAAAACTAGTTCGAAGACTGGTTCCCATAGAAAAGTACCTTTTGCTCAAATCAAAACCTCAAACCCTAGCACAAGATAAATTGCAAGAAAGTAAGGACTAGGGGACCAGCACACAAGACACAAGAGTTATCCCGTGGTTCAGCTCGCCACCAAGGCTTGTCTATGTCCACGTTGTTGAGGTGCCACAAAGGCAAGGAGCTTTGCAACTCCTCCTCGGTCTCAAGTCAAGGAAGTGAATCCTTGAGATGAGGGGTAATCTCTTAGCTTCACATAGTTGCTACAAACCTCCCTAGGCTGCCACAAGAGGAGGGCAAGCTCTAGGGCGGCGCCTAGCCTGCTAGGAGCAAGCTCCAAGGGTAACAAACCCTAGCACTGCTGGACAAACGAGAACCACAAGCTCTTAGACTTTGGGAAGTAGTAGATCCGCTCTCTAGGAGTGTTTTGCTGCCTTTTCCCTCAAGAATCTATGGTGGGAAGTGTGGGATTTCTTGGACGGTGAAGGAGCAACAATGGAGAGTGAGTGAGAGAGAGAGCTCTATTTGCAATTGTCAGATTCTGAGGAAGACGAAGGGGTACTGGTCTGGTGAGGTGGAGACCTTTCCAACGAGTATTTATACTCGAAGAAATCTGCTAGAAAGGAAGGGCGGCACTGCCGCCCTAGCTCAGGGTGTATGCTGGATATGAGAAAGCAAGGGCGGCACTGCCACTCTAGCTCAGGGCGGCACTGGACCCTGAGCTAGTTGAGTGTATGCCGAAGGATATAATATGAGCATGTGATTCAACATTTGATCATACAACACTAGAATCCCCCTTAATAGTATGACATACCTATACTCAAATTCAAACCATAAATGAATTTAAACCTTTGATGAGTAGGACAACAACCATAAGAATTGGGGTACCTCCACCTTCTTTATATCATCCTCTTTTCATCATTACCTACTTGTCAACTCAATAGATCTCATTAGTTCTTGAATTAAGCGGTCATCAACACCAAAACCCACAATAGGGCTTGATTGCACTTTCAATCTCCCCCTTTTTGGTGATTGATGACAACCCAATTCAAGCTTACAAAAATAAACATAATACTGAGATTTACAAGTCATGGGTGTAGAGAACTCCCCCGAATATGTGAATTGAGATTTGAATTCTCAAATTGGTATTAGAAACCACGTTTCACATATGCAAAGTGATTTGGGGCCTCCCCATACATCCATACTTTTTGTGGGGTGCTTAAAATATGTATCAAAGGAAAATATGTGATGCATATGATAGTTTATATCAAATATGAGCATACAACCCTAATTGTTGTAGCCAAGGGCGGCACTGCCACCCTGGCTATAATAGCTAGGTGTCAATCAGGTTTCTACAGTAGTTAAAACAAATATAAAACAACTTAAGCTTAGAATATGATAAAGTAAATTGAAATCCACAAATACATGTCCATATCCAACACAAATAGAGTCAAATTAGTGCCTTATTACATAAATAGAGTTTTTCAGTGGCACTTAACCTCACAAGCTAACAAACTAACTCTCAATGGATATGACATGAAGCACACGCTGCAGCGAAAAATAATTGACCCCCTAAACTTCTCCCCCTTTGGCATCAAGCGCCAAAAAGAGAAGAGAAGAGAAGGAAAACTAATCACTCCTCATCCTCACTGGAGACGTGAACGGTGCGTCCAGCATAGTGTGTAGTGGCTGTGAAGCGCTGACGAGCTGAACGACTAGGTAGTGGTGCAGCGGTAGAAGTCCCCAGAAGCTCCTCATCCTGCTGCTGCTGCTGACGGCAAGGCCTCCTACCATACACCTGGTCACACTGAGCCCACTGAGAGTTGTCCCACTATGCCTGCTCTCTGATCTTCTGATCATCCTCATCACTGGACACTGACAGGTGTGGCAAGTTAGGAAACATGGAGGGGTCTCCACTGGTGCAAGCGGTGGAAGGCCGGCCAACTCCCTAGCTCCCCTGATGGCCTCTCTGTTGGCCACCTGCTCCTCATAGGTGATCCTGACCTGATATGTGCAAGTAGTGAAGATGACCTTGATCCACTCTCCAAACTTCTTCATTCTCCTCCCGCTCCTAGATCTGACATGTGACTGTGAGCGAGAGTGAGAACCCTCTGGGATGTCCCTCTGCCTGTGAGAAGTGTCACCACCTGTGGAAGGTGGAACTGGTGGAGCAGAAGCTGGTGGTGCACCTCCACTGGTCTTCTTGATAATGCACATGGTGTGCTCACAATCCTTGGGATATCTTACCCCAGTGACTCTCAATCATGAACTGTAGATATGGAGCATAAGGCAACCTCCTCCTAGCATCATCCATATCCATAGCCAACTCAATCCAAATGAACTTGGGAATGCTAAATCTCTCACCATTAGGAAATTATGAAAGCACATTGGTGATGTAGCCATTAAGGTTAGTAGCATTGTCCTTTGGGTTGAGAGTGACTCTAATCATGTTGTTCAGGATGCAGTAGATGCTCCTGAGCTTGGTCCTATAGTAGTTAGGCATAGCTATATCCTGATCCTCCCACATGTAACTCATTGTATGTGGCTTAGCCCGAGCCCCCTGGTGGATAATAGGTAAAGTCCTGTGCTCCCTCCCAAAGCCAAGAATGTGACAAAAGGTGACATAATCAACATGGTAGTGGCAACCGTCGGTCATCCAATGCATCTCATCAACATCCTGATCCAGAAAGTAAGTAGCATGGAACTGGGAAAGAATCTCTATGTTCCAATCATACATGAAACCCATGAGATTAGTCATCTGAAATCTGTCACATACCCTAATGGTAGTTGTCAACTGTGTATCCTGCCTGCTCTCAAGCTCTGGGAAGTCAATATACTTCATCTTGCAAATCTTGCTTGTTGGCTTAGCAAAGATGGCGGTAGCATAAAAATTGGAATGAAAGACATTCCAAAACCGATAATCAATACCTCTCATCTTTGGTGCAGCATAGGGATTGATAGCTCTTGCCTCCTGAGTAGCCTTCCAAGACTTGGAGTAGTCGGTGATAGCATGATGGAAGGTGTCCTGAGGCGATGAAAGCAAATACTCACCCTCGCTGTCCTGCATGTACCCATTGTCAAACTCTGTGATGTGCAAGGGCGTCTCTAGCCAGTGAGGAATGACATAGCCCTCCATCTGATATCTCCCTTCTTGGTCAAGGGATGCATCTCTGTCATGCGGCATCTAAACCTTCCCACTAGCCTTGCAACTTGGCTCCTTGCCAAATCGCTTCCTCCTGCCATCGGCTGCGCTGCCTTCACCACCGGGATTCATTTATGCAACACATGTGGAGACTAGATAAGAAACTGTATATGACAGTGTGTAGATGAGGTCAAAAACAAGGGTTAACTAGAGAGAAATTTAGAGAAAAATCCAAGTGGAAGCATGTTGTTTGAATCAGTAGAGATAGGGCGGCACTGCCGCCCTCAGATGCTTCACTGGAATCTTTCCAAATCTCTTTCTATGCCTAAATCCTGGTTTCAACTACTTCTACATCTTGTCAATAATTTCAGAATCACAGTCTACAAAAAGGAATATGATATCCTAGCTAGGGATATGAAGGATAGGATACATTTCAGAATTAGAACAAAGAACTATGGCTTATATTTAGCACATCTAGGCCTACTCATTTCATGAAACAGAGGCATAGCAGATGGAATTTGCTAGGGGCGGTACTGTCGCCCTGCCCCTGTTCATCTGAGATGAGCAAATCCAAATCCACCAAATCCAAACCATAATCCTAATTCCAATCCCTTCATACACCTCCAAGAAACATGAATCTCCAACTAGAACCATCACATTGCATATATCGAACCAAAAAGTTTAGGTTAGGGTTTCACCTTGCTTCCAAAACGTGGGATTGAAGGGGAAAGAGGAGAGAGATGCCTTCCACAAGTAGCACGTCCACCAATCTCGCAGAAAGTTGATGGTGGAGGGTAGAGGAGCGACAATGCTAGCCAAGGGGCAGCAATGGAGCTCCTAGGTCACCTCTATGGAGGAGAGGAGAAGTGAGGAGAGGATTCTGGTCGAGGGAGAGGTAAGATGGTCGGGGCGGTAGCAATGGATAGATTTTATAAAGGCCCACGACCCAGCCAAGATTCACCCAAATCTGCCCAAAGGATAGAGGGCGGCACTTCCGACCTTAAAGGGCAGCATTGCCGGCTTGGGTGAAAAACAGGTATTGGATTAAATCCAGTTGGACTATTCTCTATATTAGATATGGACATATATTCCTAAGAATCATGATTAGTAAGCATACAACATTACAAACAATGGTCATGAGCCTCAGTTGGCCTTTTGTAAATCATTTTGAAACACAGAATTGAAGATTTTCATAAACTATTCCTATGTCGCTAGGTTGACAAACAAATGTGTGATATAGTTCAAACCAAGTTACGAGAGTCAAGTATATTTAGCTCACTACGTAAAGCACAAAACCTTGTCTCATCTAGAGGCTTAGTGAAGATATCAGTGAAAGGTCTAGGAATGGCTAGAGGGGGGGGGGTGAATAGCCTATTTAAAAATTCCACAACAACACTTAGGCAAACTTGTTAGAAAAAGACACGGCGTAAATCAAGTTTTCACTAGCACTATGGTTAGGCAAGCCACCTACCAATTCTAGTTACTAGCAAGATAACAATTTAGAGCACACAAACTAGCTAGCAACCTAGAAAGCTATAAACAAGGCTACACAAGCTAAAAAGCTAAGCTACTCTACTTTGCAAGAATGAAAAGAATGTAATGTGCAAAGCTGGAGTTAGGAAGGTTATACCACAGTGGAGAGAAGACCAATAGATAGCCAATCAATCACAATAAGTATCCTCGGTGAAAGACAATGTGACACAAGATTTTTTACTAAGGGTTCACTTGTTTACCAACAAGCTAGTCCTCGTTGTAGAGATACGCCCACTTGGAGGTTCACGCTCTAATTGGCATCACACACCAAACCCGTCACCGGGTGCCGCAAAACCAACACAAGATGGGGATCCACAAGCTACGCGCAATCCACTAGAGATACCTTTCGCGAACACCCGCGGGGTAGGTTTAAGAACCCCTCAATATCCACTGATCGGAGCCGGAGACAATCACCTTCCTCCGCTCAACGATCCTCGTCGCACCAAGCCGTCTAGGAGGTGGCAACCTCTAAGAATAACAAGAGCTCCCGCGATGACGACGATCACCAAGTGACACTAGTATGCAATCAATAGAGCAAGAGCAATGAACTTGGTTCACTCAAACTCTCATGAAATTTGCAATTCTATCAAGAGAATGAGTGGTGGAGGCTATGAGTGAAGTGAGAATGCAAGAACTTTGCCCAAGGACCAGCCATATCACTATATATAGCCATCACTCATCAACTAGCCGTTTAGCCCCCAAAACACACTTCTGCATGTACTCCGGACGCACAACACACATGGGTCCGGACTGTCACGGAACCGCCCAACATATAAGAGCACTAGTGCAATGGTCATCATTTCTGACAACTCTGTCACACTAGAGCCCATATAAGCCCGGTAGTCCTTGAAATCTCAAAGGATCTGAAACCACAATCAAGTAACAACCCGAGATCGTACACTAGATTCAGTAACCGCACATCCACAGTGATAAGTTCGAAACGAAATAATATTACAACTGAAATTAAAGAAGTGTTATTACAACACCGAGTTCAAATCAAAGTAGCGGAAGTTTAGGTTTTCACAAAACCCATTGCAAACCGTTTAACACAAATATAGTGCCAAGTCTAGTACAGTCCCATCAAAAGCAATAAGGAGAGACATAAGATTTCACCATTGCCCATGACCTTCACTCTTCATCACATGCAGGGTAGAGGCACGCCTGGCAATAGCCAGAATACACCATACCATCTGCAACAAGGGTAAAGAAACCCTGAGTACTCAATTGTACTCAGCTAGACTTACCCGATAGAGAGATAGATATATAACCATAGACACTTCAAGGATTATGCAAGGCTTTATCAGTTGGATCTCATGAGATAGCAAGGTTTTGCATAAAAGAGCATCCTAATTACTCATGTATTCTCATCATTAGAAAATAGCATTTAGCATCAGGTTAAGTAACATTTAGAGAATCTCATTAGCACCTATACTAGAGCAATCACTGAGTTACCAAACATTAATAACCATATTGTTCTTGGCATAAAACCACATAACCATCTTTTGGTTACTTATTAGAGTTCAGATTTCTATAGTGGGAGGAAGATCTTTCAAGTTTCTCACTGACGGGGAGAGACTGCGATTCGAATCGAATTCCTTTCCAGCTATAGGTTTATTCCTCAGTCACACCCAAATATGCCTGCTGGCACACCTATGCGGGTCACCTTCAATATAGTTCGGGTAGCCGCGGGTCTCCCAGGTACAGGCACGAATAGAGATTCACGGTAGCCAAGTCGATCAAGTAGTGCCTGCCCTTGGTGCCAGGCCAGGACGATCAGGATCTAGGGTTATGAGGTTGCTACGCTAGCCAGAAAACAAAATTTTTCTACCCCATAAACCAGGAACTAGTGCTAGTTATAGATCATGGGGTTACCACTAGACGCGTAGGTGCAGCGGAAGCGACTTGATGTAGTCGTGCACGCCGCAGCAGTGCCGTGCAGTTGCGAGGTTGTCCGTCTCAACATCTCCTTCTCGCGGTACTTCCTTGTGCTCTAGATACAACACCTTTGAGGAATCCCACATGTGCAGGGAAGAAGCGTCACGCCTCTGGACTGCTAGGTCCGCGAGGAGTACTAGGCGCGAGCGTGGGGAGGGCGACGACGGCTGCCAAAGAACGTGAGTATCTCGCCCTGCACCCACCCCTTGCTTATATAGGCGTCCTAATGAGCTCCCATGTTGGAGGCCCATTAGCAACCCTAAACCTAGTCTAATTCGGGTCCAACCCGAATTAGTCTTCCAGCCCCTTAAGCGTGCGACCCTATGGGCTCACGCACACATAGACATGGCCCATGTACTCTTACTCGACCAATAGTTGATAGCGGCCTCTAGCAAGGCGTGTCAACTCCTATGCATACACTATGATCATATCAGACGAACCACCACAATACAATATACTTGTTATTCCTTTGCCTCATGATATTTGGTTCAACTCGTGGGTTAACACTTAACCCAAGCACAGCCATGCAACTCATGATCTAATCATTTGAGTGGTCCAGTGATATCTCTCTCATATGGAGAGTGGCAAATTCCATCTTGATTGACTATGTCTCACAACATGTTTCCTGACAAACCCGAAAGCTACCTTTATAACTACCCAGTCACAGAGTAGTGTTTGGTAGTCCTAGGGTTGGTCGTTTCACATCTTGAGTACATACGACAATCTCAGGTCTAAGGACATAACGTACACGATGTGTATAGAGACAATCTCATGTCGGGTCTGTCCAGCACCATGTCCTACATGTGCCCACATTATTAGTTTGACATCTCATGTCCATGACTTGTGAAACATAGTCATCAACTAATAATGTGCATTCTTGCACGAACTCCGATCAGGGACAACTTTTATAATAACCATACAAGTAAAAGAGTTTCACAAGCAATTCACATAATTGCTAATCGATACAAGTTGTCTTTAATGGATATTCATAACATGTCATGCATACAAGGAATACATCATCTCTATGATTACCTCTAGGAATACAAGAGAATCTCAGGTCTTAGGATTATCATTTCATATGATCATGGAAATGCATGAATGCAATGATGCTTGTGCTCATGCTCATGAGATTATATGCAAATGCAAGCTTAACACCTAGGGTGTTACAGCCCTTCCCGCCTTACAAAAATCTCGTCCCGAGATTTGTAAGGCTTACCATTTTTCATAGAAAGCAGGGTAGACTTCCTTAAGGTAGTCTTCCCGTTCCCATGTAGAATCTCGTTCACTTTGATTGTTCCACATTATCTTGTAAAACTTTATAACTTTGTTTCGAGTTACTCTCTCTTTGGTGTCCATGACTTGGACAGGTTTTTCTTCAAAAGACAAGTCTGACTGTAACTTAAGACGTGAAGGTTCGATATGTTCCTCTGGAACTCTCAAACATTTTTTTAAGCTGGGATACATGAAAGACGTTGAAGATAGCCCTCATCTCTGGTGGTAACAACAACTTATAGGCTACTCTTCCACTTCTTTCAATGATCCGATATGGTCCCACATATCTTGGAGCAAGCTTTCTTTTAACTCCAAACCTTTGCACTCCCTTCATAGGTGACACTTTCAAGTACACATAGTCACCGACTTCGAACTCAAGCGGTCTTCTTCTCTTCTCCACATAGCTCTTCTGTCTTGACTGTGTTGCGCGCATATGTCCTTGTATCACTCTAACTTTATCTTCAGCTTCTTGCACAAATTCGATATTGTAGTATCTTCTTTCTCCTGGTTCAACCCAATTGAGAGGTGTTCTACACCTTCTTCCATACAAAGCTTCGAAAGGAGCCATCTTGATACTCTCTTGATAACTATTGTTGTAAGAGAACTCTGTTAACAGTAACCAACTTTCCCAAGATCTTTTAGACGATATCACACATGCTCTAAGAAGACCTTCGATAATCTGGTTAACTCTTTTTGTTTGACCTGAAGTTTGAGGATGATAAGCTGAACTGCGAACTAGATTGGTTCCAAGTTGCTTATGAAGATGTTCCCAAAAACGAGCAGTGAACTGTGGTCCTCTATCTGACACAATTGTTCTAGGAACACCATGCAAACGAACTATGAGAGTGATGTACATCTCTGCATACTCATATGGTCGGTTCGTGGTGTGAACTGGTATGAAGTGCGCTGACTTAGTTAACCGATCCACGATCACCCATATCGAGTCATGACCTTTTGAGTAAGAGGAAGGCCTGTTATGAAATCCATGCTGATTTCCTCCCATTTCCATCCTGGAACTGACAAAGGTTGTAAGAGTCCAGCGAGTTTCATGTGCACCGCCTTAACCCTACAACATACATCACATCTTGCCATGAATGCGGCAATCTCTTTCTTCATCTTTGTCCACCAAAAGCGTTGTTTCAGATCATGATACATCTTGCTACTACCTGGATGTATAGATAGCTTAGAGGAATGTGCTTCCTCTAAGATCTGGTTCCTTAACTCTTTGTCTTTAGGCACGACAAGACGATCTTTGAATCATAGGATTCCTTTCTCGTCAATCTTGAAATAGTGGGAACCCTCAGTTTTCATCTTTCTTTTGATATGGAAAACACCCACATCTATTTTCTGACCTTCTATAATTTGACTTTCAAGCGAGCAACTGACTGTAAGATTGTACAACACTGACGGATGTAGCAAGTTAAACTTATCTTTGAGCAAGGGTTGTACAAGTTTATAGTGTGACTTTCTGCTCAATGCGTCAGCTACCACGTTAGCTTTTCCTGGGTGGTAATGAACCTCAAGATTGTAATCCTTGATTAGTTCTAACCATCTTCTTTGTCTCATGTTCAACTCTGGCTGCGTAAAGATATACTTGAGACTCTTGTGATCTGTGTAGATATGGCATACGTTACCCAGGAGATAATGTCTCCATATCTTTAAAGCATGTACCACTGGTCCAAGTTCTAGATCATGCGTTGGGTAGTTGACTTCATGTTTTCTGAGCTGTCTAGAAGCATAGGCTATCACTTTTCCTTCTTGCATAAGAACACATCCTAGTCCAGTCCCGGAGGCGTCACAATACACATCAAAGGGTTTTGCTATGTCTGGTTGCGCCAAAACGGGTGCTGAAGTAAGTAGAATTCTTAGGGTAAGAAAAGATGCCTCACATTCTGAAGTCCATTCAAACCTCTTATCTTTCTGTAACAGACTGGTCATAGGTTTAGCTATCTTGGAAAAGTCTGGAATAAACCGACGGTAATATCTCACTAGACTAAGAAAACTACGAACCTCAGTGACTGAAGTTGGAGCTTTCCAATCCATAACTTCTTGTACTTTGCTTGGATCAACTGAAATTCCCTCAACGGAAAGAAGATGTCCAAGGAAAGGTACCTTAGTAAGCCAAAACTCGCACTTACTAAACGTTGCATACAACTTATGTTCTCTTAGCCGAGTAAGAACTATACGTATGTGTTCTGCATGATCTGCTTCATTTTCCGAATAGATTAGAATGTCATCGATGAACACAACTACAAATTTATCCAACTCGGGCATGAACACTAAGTTCATAAGATACATGAAGTAGGCGGGAGCATTCGTTAGCCCAAACGACATAACCAAATACTTGTAAAGCCCATATCTCGTTGCAAAAGCTGTTTTGGGTATATCTTGTGGTCTGATCTTGATTTGATGATACCCTAATCGCAAATCGATCTTAGAAAACACTTTAGCCTTAGACAACTGATGAAACAATATATCAATACGAGGTAAAGGATATTTGTTCTTGATCGTTATGGCATTGAGTGGTCGATAATCCACGCACATTCATAGGGATTTATCCTTCTTTTTGACGAACAGTGCGGGACATCCCCATGGTGATGAACTAGGTCGATTGAGACCTTTATTTTGTAACTCTTGTAACTGCTTCTTTAGCTCTGCTAGCTCATTGGGTGGGATTCGGTACTATCTACGAGAAATAGGTGCCATACCAGGTACCAACTCAATAGCAAACTCCACATCTCGATCAGGTGGAAGACCTGGAAGATCATCTGGAAACACATCCGGGAATTCACACACTATCGGGATATTCTGGATGGCGGTAACCTGGATAGCACAAGACATAGCACATAGGTCTAACTTTCGTGGAAGAAGGATCTGTAGAGTTCCTTTTTCGTCTGGGGTCGACATGGATAGAAGCCTTTTTGCGGTGTCTATGGTCACACCATGACCATGAATCCACCTCATGCGGTTGACAAAAGGAGCTCTCGGCTAAGACGAGCTTCCCTCAAATGCCCTCTTGTGGCCTTTTGCTGCAGCGTGCAGGTTGTTCTGGTTTTCTTGAGTCAAAGCATCACTGATGAACTCTTTGAAGTTGACACGGTTTGAGTTTGCAAGGGTCTTCATTAGCTTGGTTCCCAGACCTCTCTTGAAACTATCAATCTTCATTTCATCGTTCTCAACAAACTGGGGAGCATAACGGGCCAGATTGTTGAAAGCATGAAGGTACTCTCTTAAGGTCTTGGTACCATGCGTAAGCTTTACAAACTCAGCTGCCTTCATTTTTATCAAACCTGGAGGAATGTAATGCCCCCTAAAAGCGGTCTTGAACTGATTCCACGTCACTGGAGTGTTAGCAGGGTATGTGGTGCGATGATGAGCCCACCATATACCTACTAGTCCTTGCAACTGATGCGAAGCATATTTTGCTTTTAACTCTTCGGTCATCCTAAGCAAACGAAACTTCTGCTCCAACGTGTTGAGCCATTCATCAGCTTGGAGTGGCTCTTCTGCCTCTTTGAAGATTGGCGGCTTGGTGTCAAGGAAGTCCTTGAAAGTGCTGAACTGGTTTGCCGGTGGACGATCACGATTGCCTTGATTCTGATTTCCAAGAGAAACTTCACGAAGCAACTCCTCAATGTTGCGCTGCCCACCAATGAACTGAGCCATAAACTGCTCCGGGTGAGCGGTGGTGGTGGTGGCGGTGGATTTGGCAGAGGAGCCTCATTCTCATCGCGGTGATTCCCACCACTTCCAGAGCCACGGGAGCGAGTGTTGGCAGGCATTTGCATGAATTTGGTAGCAAGTAGCAATGAGATTTGAGTAATTGCAGATGAATCATAATTATGCCTTAGTAAATCACTGAAAAAGTAGATAACTTAAATCCACATAGGGCATAAAAGAATTCAGATCAATAACACATCATCATCCATTCGTACTTGTCATCATGAAAAGCATCCATACAAGCCAAAAGTGCCAGACATCTGGACTTTAAGTTATGGTGGTTACACAACATCATGTTCCTCATGAAGCAACAAGGTCAAGCCACGAGCGCAAAAGAAACACTAAGGACTAGCGTAGGCAAGCTATCCTAGTCGCCGCGGTTGGTGTCCATCCCTGATAGACGTCCACCCTCATCATCGCTGTCGTCGACCAGCTCAAGCTCCTCAGGGTCCTCCTCCTCCTCGTCCTTTGTGACTGGGTCGTCGTCGGCATAGATCACTGCAGGATCTACCTATGGTGCAACTAGCGGAGGGATTGGGTTGATCACATTGTTGAGCCTGTGAACCTCCTGCTGTAGCTCTCGGATCTGGTCATATGCCTGCTGAATCAACCCGTTCCACTCTGCGTCAACACGGTTGTGAGTGATGTTCCCCACTATGTGCTGGTGGCGAAGCATACGCTCACGTGCCTCGGCTGCCTGCTCTTTGAGTATAGCTGCATCCCTTTCCTCCTAAGCCTCCTTAGCTACCCTTCTGAGTCGCCGATTCTCTCTGCCCACACCATCTAGGAGGACCTCACTGGTCCTGAGTCTACCCACACTGAACAAGTAGGAGTCCTCTCCGGCAAAAAGAGTCTTGAGCACTGCATGCATAGCACTCATAGCCGGTCCTGAACTGCCAACTCTCTCATCCCTGTTCCTGATCAAGGGATCACCCAACTCCTGGTACCAAAGTGTGGTGTTAGGGCTCTCCTCTGGAAAAGTCCTTGCTGTACCCTGGTCCAAAGCTGCACTGTGCTCATGGCGGATCTGACACAAAATGGTCAGAGCTGCAGACTGAGCACCTTCCCAAGGACTGCTGGCTACAGCCTCAGAGTACCACCTCCTCCACAAAGGTTCCTCGCTGCGCTCAGGGATAGTCAGAGTCACGGTGTACAACTGTGCATTCCCAAGCGGCTCCTCGGTCCAGCAGTACTGAGGCTTCTCGGTGTACCCCACCTGACTTAGCACCCTCCAAAGCAAAGTGGGAGCACCGAACACGGACAAGAAACGGTTGCTGCGCTGTAGAGGTGCCGGGGTTGCCATCTGTAACAAGTTTTAACCTTCAGGTGAGAACAGGTATTTTACAGATTTAGGCATTTTAACAAGTAAAAGAGATACAAATTTAGTAAGGGAGGGAATTAAATGCAATATGATAACACATGATGTATGCACGTATCTTACGTCCTTACAAACCTTATGAAAGCAAACCTTTCACTAAGAACGTTCTAGACGGTGGCATACGTACGTTCTCTCATATACGTAACTAAGCGGTCTACACGATTCGTTGTTAGTGTACCTATAGAAGATTCATTTCAGCCCATTCCCACTAGTATGAATAATGCATTGCTGAAATGTAAATCTAATACTCACCTAAGTGCATACCCAGCATACACTTAAGAAGTATATATACACAGTTCTTCGTCCTACTGACAGCATCGTCTCAACAGACGGCAATCACCCACACATGGATGTCATCTCATAATCTTGTGTGGAACATGATTATGATCCGATCATCATATAAGCACTTCCCTAGATCGGCAATGTATCCAATACAAGCTCTCACAACTCACCTTACCTTTGGCGTCGCGGCAAAAATAAAAGAAATTTTTGATCCATACAACACCATTCAAGTGAATGGCCCCCATACTATTCCAACCTGTATGGACAGGTAACCAAAAATATGATGCAATCCCCCAAGTTAGTAATTTAAGCCACCTAACTTCCTATTGGGCAATAAGGGAGATAACCTATGACACACTCATAGTTTGCAATTAATTTTGTACGCACACAAAAGTTTTTGTAGCAAAATAGTTTGATAAACAAAATCTTTTGTTTGCAAATACACTCGTGAACGGTAGTATACTGAATCTTGCTTTGATACCAGATGTCACAGAACCGCCCAACATATAAGAGCACTAGTTCAATGGTCATCATTTCTGACAACTCTGTCACACTAGAGCCCATATAAGCCCGGTAGTCCTTGAAATCTCGAAGGATCTCAAACCACAATCAAGTAACAACCTGAGATCGTACACTAGATTCAGTAACCGCACATCGACAGTGATAAGTTCAAAACGAAATAATATTACAACTGAAATTAAAGAAGTGTTATTACAACACCGAGTTCAAATCAAAGTAGCGGAAGTTTAGGTTTTCACAAAACCCATTGCAAACCGTTTAACACAAATATAGTGCCAAGTCTAGTACAGTCCCATCAAAAGCAATAAGGAGAGACATCAGATTTCACCATTGCCCATGGCCTTCACTCTTCATCACATGTAGGGTAGAGGCACGCCTGGCAATAGCCAGAATACACCATACCGTCTGCAACAAGGGTAAAGAAACCCTGAGTACTCAATTGTACTTAGCTAGACTTACCCGACAGAGAGATAGATATATAACCATAGACACTTCAAGGATTATATAAGGCTTTATCAGGTGGATCTCATGAGATAGCAAGGTTTTGCATAAAAGAGCATCCTAATTACTCATGTATTCTCATCATTAGAAAATAACATTTAGCATCAGGTTAAGTAACATTTAGAGAATCTCATTAGCACCTGTACTAGAGCAATCACTAATTTACCAAACATTAATAACCATATTGTTCTTGGCATAAAACCACATAACCATCTTTTCGTTACTTATTAGAGTTCAGATTTCTATAGTGGGAGGAAGATCTTTCAAGTTTCTCACTGACGGGGAGAGACCGTGATTCGAATCGAATTCCTTTCCAGCTGGAGGTTTATTCTGTAGGAATACGAGGTTGCTACGCTAGCCGGAAAACAAAACTTTTCGACCTCATAAACCAGGATCTACTGCTAGTTACAGGTTACGGGATTACCACTAGACGCGCAGGTGCAGCGGAAGACGACTTGATGTAGTCGTGCGCGTCGCAGCAGGCAGTGCAGTTGCGTGGTCGTCCGTCTCAACGTCCCCTTCGCACGGTTCGTCCTTGTGCTCCAGATGCAGCACCTCCGAGGAATCCCACACGTGCAGGGAGGAAGCGTTGCGCCTCCGGACTGCTAGGTCCGCGAGGAGCAAAAGGCGCGAGCGTGGGGAGGCGACGGCAATGACATAACGTACCACAATCTTGAGTACGTACCACAATCTCAGGTCTAAGGACATAACGTACATGACATGAATAGAGACTTTCTCTTGTTGGGTCAGTCCAGCCTACATGTCTCATATGTGCCCACATTATTAGTTTGACATCTCTATGTCTATGACTTGTGAAACATAGCCATCAACTAATACATGTGCTGGTCTAATATTCAAGTGTGCTCTTACAAGAATGCCGACCAGGGACTACTATTAGAATAACCATTCAGGTAATTGAGTTCCACAAACAATTCACATAATTGTCAATCAATACTAGTTGTCTATAATGGATATTCAAAGAACACTTTATTAATCATGGATACAATCGGAATATAATCATCTACATGATCAGCTCTAGGGCATATTCCCAACATATTCCTCAGTCACACCCAAGTATGCCTGCCAGCACACCTATGCGGGTCACCTTCAATATAGTTCGGGTAGCCGCGGGTCTCCCGGGTACAGGCACGAATAGCGATTCATGGTAGCCAGGTCGATCAAGTAGTGCTTGCCCTTGGTGCCAGGCTAGGACGATCAGGATGCTTGCCCACGGTCTAGTCCTCCGCTCGCGGTCCTTCATGACCCAAGTTGGGGGAATGCCGGCCCGAAATACAGAGTTAGGCTTCGCGGTCCAAACGAGTTATTCGGCCAGCTATAACAGAGACATGTGTTCAATCTCGGCAGATGTCCAACCACGATCCAATGCCTAGCGACACAGGCGGAGAGAACCCGCTCACAAGACCTCCAAGTAAAGTGGCTCACAACACCTTGTCCACCCGGTCTCGATTTATTACTTCCACATGGTTATTTTCCACGATAGAAAGCTATAGCCAACCGTGACCATCAACCTATCTTTGTGGGGGATGATAGACCACCCACGCTACCGGTCTAAGCATGGCTAAGCAAGGTTTCGATCCTGGGCCTACAAGGTTCTTTATAGTGGACAAGGAAGGTATAATGCAGCAAGGGGTTCCATCTCAAATCCTATTGACTTAATGCACAAACAAGTAGTTGAACTGTAAGTAAAATACTTTAAATAGAGTAAGAAGGTGTATAATGCTCCAGGGCTTGCCTTTCACAAAGGTGGAGGAAAGGTGGTTAGGACACTCAGGAAGGTGGGCCCTATTCTCCTTCTTCGGGAGCTTCTGGAGATTGCAACTCTGGTGGGACTCCTCCTTCTATCTCCCCGAACTCCAGCACGGTCACTCCCTCCGGCGATCCTGGATGCATGTATACATGTATGATAAACCAACATATATGACAAGTGATATACTAGAATGAGACATGCCTAATGCATATGGATGACTGCTCATGATGAATGTCTTATGCAACATTTTATTTCATTGACCGAATATGTGCAAATTTCTTCTCCCGTAGAGAAGTTACACTTACCCTTCTTCAACAATCTATAATAGAGCTTGTCCGCAGAGGTAAGCTCTCTTACACCTGCATTAACAAGTTGTATGGTTTAAGGTACTTGATTAACTTACACAAGCATACACCACTTAACACAAGCAAAACATGGCATAGAAACACTTAAAACAGTAGCTAGAAGAAAACTATGTAGCTGAAGCTACAAACAACCAAAAATTACAAACTAAGACATTATGTAAAGGTCATGAAATTATCTACAAAACATTTCATAAACTCCCTAGCTAGATCCAAAATTAAAAAGGGCTAACAGACACTATAGGCAAGGCTGTTTTGGAAAAACAGAAAAACACAGATTTAAGGCTGAACTTGTAAAACAAGCTCAGGTTAAACTAAACAGATTATGGCTGTGAAAATTTAACACAAGGCAAATCAACAAGTTATCTACAACAAAGTAAACTGTGGCTACTGCTGAAACTCAACACAAATAGCCCAAACAATTCTAACAAGAAAACACGCTTTAGTTGTTTAATAGCAGACAGAGACAACTTAGAATAGTTATAAAGCCTTTAACCAACTATCCCAAAATCATGATAAAAATTAGACAGGATAGATTACATATTTAACTACCACTTTGGTGTTCACACCAGCAACAGCCAACACATGCAAAAAGGAGTTAAAATTATATCTTTGCTGGTGATGAGAAAATTAGCATAAGTTAAACATATATTACTTAAACAATCTGAAACGTGTAAAACAATAGATTTCATATTTTTCTTAGCTTACACTAAGCAAGCAACATATGTACAAAAATTAGCAAGCACAGTAACCACATATAACTTAGCTTAGTAATTAAACAAGGTTGCATTTAACTAACAAGCCTTTAGTTAAAAGAACTATAACAAGCTACTAAATTACAGGTTACTGTCACTTTAACATTTTTTATGGGAAGTGCATGCTGAGACAAACTCAACACAATAAGAACCATGATTTTAGCATGAACCAAACTCCAGTTATGAATTAAACAAGTTAAACTAAGCACATAAAGCATGTTGTTCACTTTTATTAAAACAACACAGAAGAACAATATTAACAGGTTATTTAACATTTTTCCTGCATAGAGAAAAATATAACAAAGCTCGTAGAATTGGTTTCACATTTTTAGCATTTACCTAGAATTAGTTATGAATTTGCAAAGTTAGCATACAAAACTGAAAAAGAGAAAACAGAGGAAACAAACAGAGCCTATGACAGACGGGACCCACTGGTCAGCTTCTTCCCCACAGAGCCGACTGCACTGGAGGTGCTCGACCCTCAGTCCTTCACCGGTGGTGACGTTTCCGGCCAAACTAACCCCATAGTTGTGTTCCCCTACGCAACCCGCATCGAACCATGTAACTAGTTGTACCCCATTCGCACCGGAGCATGCTCGACGGCATTCATGGCGGCACGGCGGCGCTGCTGCTCTTGCGCTGGCGGGCGCAAGCTTTCTCCGGCCTAACTGGCTACGACTACACCTACACGGAACCCTAGCGGTCCAATTTAGCCCGAATTGGGGCGGTGCGAACCCTCCGATGAGCTCGGCCACATGCACAGCGGCACGGTGGCAAGTTCACGGCGGCACGGTGCTTCTGTTCCGGTGGTGGCGAGGCGTGGATGCTTCAACTAACTCCGGCTAACTACTCACTGGCTAACCAGCTACCCCTAACGCTACTCAAACGAACGCGAGCGACGCTGAGAAGCCCAGCGTAACCCTCGCCGATGTTGCGGGTGCCATGCGCTCGTGCGCGGCGGAGTTCTCATTCCGGCGAACCCTAACCCTAATCGTACAAGAGCTAGAAGGAAGGGAGAGGCGCTGGATTGGGCTGGCCACGGTGGCGTAAAGCTCGGCGGAGCTTCGGTCGTCAATGGCGCTCGCGGTGCGGCGCGGTTTGGCTTACCCGTGCGGTTAGCGCTGAAGCTGAGCGGTGTAGAGGTGGAGCGGAGCAAGGCGAAGCTGTGGCTGGGTTTTGGCGGCCAATGCGATGGTGTGCAGCGCAGGCGAGCTCGGCGACGGCGGTGATGCGGCAATGGCGCGTGCTCCGCTTTCTTGCGTGAGACAGAGAGGAGAGGGAGAGTGTGCGGCTCTCTAAGTACGCGGCCGGCGCGGGCGTCCCGCGGGTCTACGGTCGCCATGCGTCGCAAGATGCCCGACACGGTCGGCCACCGACCGAACGGCGCGCTCTGCATCCCGTTCAAACGCCCGATCAGGCTGACTGACGGAGCTATTTGCAATGCGATTAAGTCCCTAACCTCTGCGTCTTAGCTTCAACCAAATTTACACTTTTGTAGAGCTATAGCTGAACTACAACTTTGGTGTAATTTTTTTGAGCTGAAACGGCTTAGATTTCAAACTACAAGCATTCAAACATAGTAACATTCAAACTGCAAGCACTTAGGACTTAGACGATTTCAGAAAGCTAAAACAGCACCTAATTCCGCCTTGATTGACCAATTAGGGTATTTTAGGATCCAAATCACCTCAAGGTGGTTAAACAAAGTTTGTGCAGAATTAAAAACTCTACAACTTTGCTTCAGCCAAATTTTTCATACAAGGTCATTAACAAAGTCATTTTGTTAAATCAAGCAAAAGGGTTCCTAGGGTCAATCATTAAGCTTAAACCCTAGAAGCTCTTTTGGACTTGATCATGAACATAAACATGGTTCAATTAACATCCCTAAATATATCTAGGTGGTTATTAGTGATCAAAATATCAAGCACTTGGTTAACAAGTATAACTTAAGTAAAGCTAGTTGTAGATTAACACATACAACATGTAAACAAGGTGATCACTTAGGATTATCATTTCATATGATCATGGAAATGCATGAATGCAATGATGCTTGTGCTCATGCTCAAGAGATGATATACAAATGCAAGCTTAACACCTAGGGTGTTACACGGACCATCAGCCGCGTCCGGACCCTTCAC
Organism: Microstegium vimineum; assembly: GCA_022036555.1. Classification (NCBI taxonomy): domain Eukaryota; kingdom Viridiplantae; phylum Streptophyta; class Magnoliopsida; order Poales; family Poaceae; genus Microstegium; species Microstegium vimineum. Next base: position 27,909,383 of record CM039129.1, on the reverse strand, counting down.
AAACCGAGCAGCCAAGCCTTCTGTTCAACACTCCGGACGCGCGCGACACACCATCTGGACTAACGCACATGCGTCCGGTCACCCTGCTGTTTGAAACCACTCGTTCGCACGCTTGCCGCTGCTTGCCACACGTCTCCGGACGCTTTTAATAGTTTGGGTCTGGACTCACAACAGTAGTGTCCAAACCCCATGCAGAGGGGGGGCCAGAGAGCTCCTTGCCTCCGAACGCTCGTCTAGAGTCCACTGTCCGGACACCAAACCCCGTCCGGACTTCACTTCCAGAAACAGCAGAGAGGGTCACCACTCCGGACGATTGTCCAGAGCCCCTGTCCGGACAGAAACCAGTGTCCGGACTTCTCTTCTCAGCCGAGCCGACCTAGGATATGCTTCCGGACGCACACGCCTTAGTCCGGACAGCTAATACCCTAGCGTCCGGACCTCTGTCCAGAGCCCTTCCTACTGCTCAAACACTTCTCCAACTTCTTCCAAGGTTCTAGGGGCTAACACTAAGTGTATCAAGCATTTGTGCACGTGTGTTAGCTTTTACTTCACATTTTCTTGGAATTAGGTTGGTTCATCTCACTAGTTAAATTTATTTTAATGCAATGCATATGAACCTAGTGGCACATGATAACCGCAATCATTCACAAGAGCTCCCTCCTTGATAGTATTGCTATCTATCCTAAGTGTGATCACACCCTCTATGGTGTCTTGATCACCAAACCGAAAATGGTTCCTATATCACCTTTGCCTTGACACCATTTTCGTTTCCATCCTCCATTCTAGAGCTTATGCAATCCACACCATGATCCATCTTGCTCCATCACATGGCATGTACCAACCTATCTCAGGATTCACACTTAGAGATCAAGGTTAGTACTTAGGTAGGTTTCATCAATTACTCAAAACCAAACACATGGGGACTCTCAATCGGCCCCTTTTTTGGTAATTGATGACAACCTTTCCATAAAGATATGAAATGTAATCATTTTGAACTTGAGTTGCTTGTCCAAGCATTTAATCAAAGATTTTAGATTTGGGCAAGTCACACAAATTCGGTTTTGGTAGTTATTAGCTCCCCCTAAATATGTGCTCCATGAGTTTGGTTCAAGTTTTGCCCATATGCATGGATAGAAATTGTGGGAGAGTAAATAGCTACCAAATGATGCTAAGGTGTAAGAGTAGACCTTTGAAGTGTGAAACCATCGGAGTGCGGAATTTAGAGTCACCCTTAGCACCATGATTAGCTAGATATCAAGTAAAAACTAGAAACCCCGTGAGATCAACATTAAAAGTAAGGTTTCTATATATCACTTGAAAACAAAACAAGAATCTAGCTTATCAACCTATGCATGCTAGTTGATCAATCATCATTCAATTTGTATTACTAGCAATCACCACACAAGCACGCATATTTGAATTTAAGGTACTTGTGCAACAATACATATGAGGATGCAACCATTCAAATGCAACAAAGTGTTCATAAGCTTGCTCCCCCTACAAAATTGATTTTTCATTTTCTCCCCTTTGTCATTTATCTTTCAATTTATCCCCCTTAAGCATCATATCTTTAAAACTTTACAAATTTCTCCCCCTTTGTCATCCAATTGACACAAAAAGGTGGGACCAATTATAGATATTCAAGTTTTACTCCTCCTTAGTGTGAGATAGAGTGAAAGATTGTTTTCAACTTTGGCTTGATCTAGACCACTTGTCCAAAACATTTAACTCGGTTTAAACCGTGGACAAGCTTCTTCACACATGCTAATATGGTTATCTTGACCATGTTGACTTAAACATTTGAAGTTCATAGTCATAGATCAAACACTAGGATTGCAAGCACATCAACATGTCATATGCTACCACTATATCATATCAACTCATAGAAGCAATAGTGGTACCATATAAGCATCAAATGAATTTAGTTTTTCATTAATGAGCCTAGAATCATGAGTGATGACTATATGCTCTACACAAGTCCTAACAAGGTATGCATGAATGTTCTCAAATCAACTTGTACTTTGCTTTGCTGGAGTAGAAGCATGTCATATAGGTGGGGGTGCATCAACTCATGTTGGAGAAATCAAGTATGTTCAACTCATTCCTTAGCTTGCAAAACCTCTTTTCATCTAGTGGCTTGGTAAAGATGTCGGCCAATTGATCTTTGGTGCCCACACTCTATTGAAATGTCCCCTTTCAATTGATGATCCCTAATGAAATGGTGGCGGACATCAATATGCTTTGTTCTTGAGTGTGGAACCAGATTGTTGGTTAGCTTGATTGCACTTTCATTCTTACATAGTAATGGCACCTTTAATTTGACTCCAAAGTCATTCAATGTATCTCTCATCCAAATTATTTGTGAACAACATCTCCACACACTAATATATTTGACTTTGGCGGTAGAGAGTGTCACACTATTTTTCTTCTTTGATGACCATGATACTAGTGATCTTCCAAGCAATTGACAAGTGCCCGATGTGCTCTTCCTCTCTATCTTGCAACCCGCATAGTCCGAGTCAGAGTATCCAAGTAACTCAAAGTTTGATCCTTTAGGATACCAAAACCCAACATTAGGTGTATGCTTCAAATATCTCAATATCCTCTTTGTGGCTTTCAAATGACTCTCTCTTGGAGAAGCTTGAAACCTTGCACACATGCATACACTAAACATGACATTAGGTCTTGATGTGGTCACATAAAGCAAACTACCAATCATTGATCTTTATATATTTTGATCTACCATGTTGCCACTAGCATCACCATCCAAATTTCCATTTGTTCCCATGGGTGTACTAATAGACTTTGCTTCATCTAGATTGAACTTCTTGAGAATGTCTTTGATATACTTGCCTTGACTAACAAAAGTTCCATTCTTCATTTGTTTGACTTAAAGACGAAGGAAGTAACTAAGCTCTCCGAGCATAGACATCTCAAACTCATTAGCCATCATATTTCCAAACTCTTCACAAAACTCTTGATTGGTTGACCCAAAGATAATATCATCCACATAGATTTGCAACACAAACAAGTATTTTCCAATCTTCTTGGTGAATAGGGTAGTATCAACCTTGCCCATAATGAATCCCTTAGAGAGGAGAAAATCTCTCAACCTCTCATACCATGCTCTAGGTGCTTGCTTCAGGCCATATAATGCCTTTCTTAGCTTGTACACATGGTTGGGTTTCTTGTCATCTTCAAAACCGGGTGGTTGCTCAACATATACCAATTCATTGATGTACCCATTGAGAAATGCACTCTTCACATCCATTTGATAGAGCTTGATGTTGTGAGCACAAGCATAAGCCAATAGAATTCTTATTGCTTCTAGCCTTACCACCGGTGCATATGTTTCCCCAAAGTCAAGACCCTGTACTTGAGTGTAACCTTGTGCAACTAGTCTTGCTTTGTTTCTCACCATTATTCCATCTTGATCTTGTTTGTTGCGAAAGACCCATCTAGTGCCAATGACATTGTGATTCTTTGCTCTCTCAACTAGCTCCGAAACTTGATTTCTAGTAAAGTTGTTGAGCTCTTCATGCATAGCATTTACCCAATCAATATCTTGCAAAGCTTCTTCAATCTTGGTTGTCTCAATAGATGATACAAATGAGTAGTGTTCACAAAAAGAAGCCAATCTTGATCTTGTTTGTACACCTCTTGCAAGATCTCCAATAATATGATCCAAAGGATGATCCCTTGCAATAGATGTCGGTTGGAGTGTCGGATAGAGATGATGAACTAGCTTGTTGATATTGAGTTGGAGAGGATGAACTAGCTTGATTGTCATTTAGTTGCTCATTGGATAGAGGATATACTTGATAGTCATTGTCTTGCTCATCATCCACTTGCCTCGGCCTAATGTCCCCAATGTCCATGTTCTTCATTGCATTAGCCAATGGTTCTTCATTGCATTAGCCAATGGTTCACCTCTTGCATAGAGCTTGATGTTTAGCCGTCAACTAAACAAAGGAAAAGAATCTAAATGAAACCAATAGCTAGAATTAGGGTTTATACTAACAGAATTCTACAAGTTTTGGTGAATGTCTGTTTCTGCAGGGGTTATCAGAAAATACCAAGGAAAGACCCACATGTCATGTTTACATAGAGATAATTATCAACCGCACAATTTTCTGTACTCTAGAGGGTTCCAGAAGACACGAGAATGAACGGGAGACGAATCGGGCCCGGAGCCAGGGTGCACGCCCTACTCCTCCGACCAATCAGCATCAACTTCGCGGATTATGCTCCACCGCCTTTCAGGATGAATCTAAACCCTTCATATAGGTCGGTTTGATCCAACGGCCCACGTTCATTTTAGGAGGCTATATAAGCAAGGCCCCTAACCCCCTGAGTATCCATATCATCTCATTATTCTTCTCCAGAGCAAAAGCTAAGGTTTCAATTAGATGTAGAGAAGGAGAGAGGTCCCTCTAGTTGTCTAGATCTAGTTCTTCTAGTTCTAGTTCATCTAGTTGTAATTAGAGGTGAGAGGGAGGAGGAGAGAGCTAGGAGGAGTCAGATCTGTCTAATCTTCCTCAACATTGTAGCTTTGCAGCATCTGGTTCTGGTTCGAAGCAATCTTCAGGTTCTTCATTTATTATTTCTAAGTACCTTATTTCAGTTCTTACTTTATTCTATTTACGGGATCTCTGCTTGTATTGAGTTCTCTAGTTTTCGTATGAGATTAGAGTAGTAAGCAATAGTGTAGATGTGGTGTCTAGACTAGAGTTTACCTGAGTTTGCGACCAATCCCATGGATAGTTGTGGTAGCCCCAGAGGTGAAAGCTCTGTAAGACCTTTGTAGTCCACCACGTTCAGGTTGGTGTTTTGTAGAGCTTTTGGCAGCCTTCCCCCGACTACCTTTCTCCCAATCATTATCGAGAGTCGGGAAGGTACGGTTTCTCCAAAGTAGATAGACTATCGTGGGCCTTTGATTAGATAAACCCTTAGAAAACTCTAAAATCTCTCTTTACCTAGTTATCATTCTTTACCATTCTTTACCTAGCTATCATTCTCTACTCATTTATTTTATCTACCACCAAAATAATATATCTTATCTATCATTGGATGTTCTTAGTTCTTCTCTGGTACACTTCACGTTCCCCGTGGAAATCTATACCCTTGGAATACTACGGGTGAAAGCTACAACGGTATCTGTGCGCTTGCGGATTTATCTGTGTGCGTTAATAAATACCAACAAGCTTTCTGGCGCCATTGCCGGGGAACGGTAGTTATGCTAGTTTTGAACCAAGTCAACTGTTTACCTTTTTCCTTTTTCCTTTTTACCATCTTTCTCACCTTACCATTTTCATCTTACCACATGGATTCCACTCCCATATATAAATACTCTGTTCCAAAGGGCGACATGTTGGAGCCTCCACCATCTTCAAACCCCATTCTTATAGATGGCTATGAGCTTTGCCATTCTTTCATAGCCATGGTTCAGGAGCAATCTTTCTCTGGGCTAGAAATCGAAAATCCTTACACCCACCATAGAGAATTTGAGCAATTGTGTTCTTGCCTCGTCATTGCTGGCATGACACAAGAGACCTTAAAATGGAAATTGTTTCCATTCTCACTCTTGGGAAGAGAGAAACAGTGGTATGCTCATTCCGTAGGAGGCGTAAATGGGAATTGGGATGAACATCGAGACAAATTTTGTCTTGTTTTCTTCCCTCTTTATTAAATTGCAGTCTTTAGAATTGAAGTTCTTCAGTTCAAACAAAAAGAGAAAGAGACACTAGGTGCAGCTTGGGCTAGGTTCATAAGCCTTACCAATTCCAGTCCAAACCTTTCCTTGCCAGACAATGTCTTACTTTATCACTTCCATCTTGGTCTTAACAAGGAAGCTACTCTCCACCTTGACTTATCTTCAGGAGAATCGTTCTCGCACAAAACAATTAGTGAAGGAGAAGCCATTCTAAATAAAATTCTTGAAAATACTCCTTACACTGGAGTTTTTGATGAATTTCCCGAAGAAGTCAAGCCAAGCCCCGAACAACATGAGGAGGAACAAACAACCGAATCTGAAATTCCTTCAAATCCTTCGAATGATTTGGTTGTCATAGAACCATCTTCGATGGGAATACAACACTCTTTAGAGAGTGATGAACCCCATCCTTCTATGTTCTTCTCTGAAATCGAGGTAGATCTTTTTGAAGATTTTGGCAACACCACAATTTTTCCAGTTCAAGTGAAGCCTTTGGTGCACTCTGCATCATTTGAGGATGATGGTGTACATAATGATGCTTTCCTTTTAGAGCACATTAAAGGACTCTCATCCATCATGAGCCATGAGTGGTCGGTAGAATCAGAGTTATCCACTGAGGTAGCCCGAATCATTGCTCCCTCAGATATTATACTTTGCAAACTTATGGGAATCACCATAGAGGCTCACTATAGTCCTATCGTTGGGATAAATATAATTTCAAGGGCATTACCCCAACATCTTTACCCCAAATAATCTTTGATCCCATCACATAAGCTTCTAAGAATTCCATTTGGAGTTATTCTTGAAAGTTATGGGGTCATAAGGTCCATTCCTTTACACATAAGAGGGTTCGAGTATCGCTTGGATTTTTACATCTATGACATCTCAAACATGTCTCTCTTGATTGGCGTACCGTTTGGAACATTCTTTCAAGAGCAACCAAACAAGGATCACCTAAAGTTCAAGCTAGGCAATTCTTCTATTGTTGTTCATCTTTTAAGATCAAATAATGCAATAGTAGAACCCAAGCCAAAACAAGACCCTATTGAGGAAGTCTTAGTGGCATTTCTAGAAGACTGGTCTCAATCAACTCTTGATGATGAACACTTCACTCAAGAAGAGGAAGAGCTAACAGAACCTATCAAATTAGACCCTTTGGAAGTGTCATCACAACCCTCAATCAACTTAAAACCACTCCCTTCTAGTTTAAAATATGTATTTCTAAATAATAATTAAGAAACTCCTATCATTATAAGTGATAAGCTTTTCCAAGAAGAAACCACTAGACTTGTCACTATCTTAGAAAAACATAAATCAGCCTTTGGATACTCACTCCATGACCTCATTGGAATTAGTCCAGTTCTTTGTACTCATAGAATCCCCATCGATCCTGATTCATCACCTTCAAGGGAACCACAACGAAGACTTAACAATGCTATGCGAGAGGTTGTTAAGAAAGAGGTCTTGAAACTTTTGCACGTCGGGATTATCTATCATGTGCCGCATAGTGAGTGGGTTAGCCATGTCCAAGTTGTGCCAAAGAAAGGAGTGATGACAGTTGTAAGAAATGAGAAAAATTAACTCATCCCTCAACGCACTATCATTGGGTGGCGAATGTGCATTGACTACCGGAAACTTAACAAGGATACAAAGAAAGATTACTTCTCGTTACCCTTCATTGATGAAATGTTGGAACGCCTTGCAAAGAACTCTTTCTTTTGTTTCCTTGATAGTTATTCCGGATATCATCAAACCCCGATCCACCCAGATGACCAAAGTAAGACCACTTTTACATGCCCTTATGGAACTTACGCATATCGATGAATGTCGTTTGGATTGTGTAACGTTCTGGCTTCTTTCCAATGGTCCATGATGTCTATTTTCTCTGACATGATCGAGAAAATCGTGGAGGTGTTCATGGATGATTTTACCATCTATGGCAAAACCTTTGATGATTGTTTAGAGAATTTAGACAAAGTCTTACAATGGTGTGAAGAAAGGCACTTAGTTCTAAACTGGGAAAATGCCATTTCATGGTTCGAGAAGGAATAGTGCTAGGACACAAGGTGTCCGAACATGGGATAGAAGTGGATAGAGCAAAGATTGAAGTTATTGAACAACTTCCGCCTCCCACAAATGTGAAAGGAATCCGAAGCTTTCTTGGCCACGCAGGGTTCTATAGGCGTTTCATTAAAAACTTTTCCCAAATTGCTAGACCCCTGACTAGCCTTTTAGCTAAAGATGTATCTTTTGTTTTCGCTAATGAGTGTTATGAAGCTTTTGAAATTCTCAAGAAAGCACTCATTTCTGCTCCAATCATCCAACCACCCGATTGGACGCTACCCTTCGAGATCGTGTGTGATGCTAGTGACTTTGTAGTAGGTGTTGTCTTAGGCCAAACCAAGGATAAAAAGCACTATGTTATTTCCTATGCTAGCAAAACTTTGTCTGGGCCACAACTCAATTATGCTACCACTGAAAAGAGTTGTTGGCAGTAGTCTTTGCGATAGACAAGTTTAGATCTTACTTAGTAGGAGCTAAGGTAATTATCTATTCAGACCATGATGCTCTTAAATACTTACTCACTAGGAAAGATGCTAAACCTCGTCTTATAAGATGGATTCTTTTACTCCAAGAATTTGACATAGAAATAAGAGATAAGAAAGGAGTAGAAAATTCAGTAGTTGATCACTTGTCTAGGCTTCAACATAAAAATGAACATGAATTGCCTATAAATGACTATTTAAGGGACGATACACTCCTCAAGGTAACACTCTCGGACCTTGGTATGTGGATATTGTGAATTATATGGTTTCAGGATATGTTCCACCAGGAGGTGACAAGAGGAAGCTCTAGTATGACTCTCGTTGCCACTTATGGGATGATCTGTATCTCTATCGGATTTGTCCTGATGGATTGTTACGGAGATGTTTTCCAATGGTTGAAGTCATGAAGATCATAGATAGATTGCACGCATCACCTTATGGAGGACACTATGGAGTGTACCATACACATGCAAAGATCTGGCAAAGTGGATTCTACTGGCCAACAATGTATGAAGATACAAAATAGTTCATTAAAAGATGTGTCAGATGCCAGAAGCATGGAAACATTAATGCTAGGAATGAAATGCCACTCACTAACAACCTTCAAATAGAGTTTTTTGATGTCTAGGGAATTGACTACATGGGACTATTCCCAAGGTCTGGAGATGTTGAATACATCTTGGTGGCAGTTGACTACGTATCCAAGTGGGTAGAAGCATTACCAGGTCGAGTTGCCGACTCCAAGCATGCTAAGAAGATGTTCCATGAAGTGATATCCCCAAGATTCGGAATGCCTCGAATGGTCATAAGTGATGGGGGATCGCATTTCATCGACAAAACATTTCAGATGTTCCTAGCAGAATATGGAGTCAAGCACAACATTGCAACTCCATACCATCCTCAAACTAGTGGTCAACCTGAAACATCAAATAAGCAAATCAAGAACATTCTGTAGAAGACCGTGGATGAGATGGGAAAGAAATGGAAGTACAAGCTTCATGATGCACTATGGGCGTATATAACTGCATACAAAACACCCATAGGCATGACGCCTTATCAGCTTGTATATGGAAAAACATGTCACCTGCCTGTTGAATTGGAATTCAGAGCTCATTGGGCAATCAAGAAATGGAACATGGATCTCCACTTGGCTGGTAAGAAACGTCAGATGCAAATATCTGAGCTAGAGGAATGGAGAGAAAAAGCTTATCACAATTCCAAGATCTACAAAGAGAGGACAAAAAGGTGGCATGATAAGAGAATCAAGCACAGGGAGTTTACACCTGGTGATAAATTTATGTTATTCAACTCAAGAGTGAAGCTCTTTGGTCATGGAAAACTTCGAAGCAAATGGGAAGGACCATTCAAAGTGATTGAATTTGCATCACACGGTGTTGTCACACTTCAAGATGATACAGGTAACATATTCAAGGTAAATGGTCAACGTTTGAAAGTTTTTCTGAACCTGAGAACTTAGAAGAAATTGAATTGATTGAATTTTTGCAATTTAATGATCCAATCTAGAAATCAATCGTGTTTTAGACAACTAAGGTTTAAGTGGCCAACCACTAATGATTAATCAATTCCACGAGCTTTGTTGTCTATTTGAGTTGTGCAGGATTTGGAAGCTTGAATGAGATCTAATATATCAACAGCAATAGTGAATGACTATGTCAACATCCAGCTTGGGGGAGAGCACCCCCATGTACTCAGCTAAGTATTTATACCTATCAGTCTTCATACCTATACTCTGCTAAAAATAAAAAGATGCATAATCATAGAAAACCTGATAAATATTTCCCGCTTATATATATATATATATATATATATATGTCTTTGCTTAGTTTAGAAGTTTGCTAATAAATAATAGGAGAGAATAAAATAAAGTAGTTATGCTAAAATGAACCCCAATGATAAACTCTTAACATGGAGATGATGAATAGTTGCTCTACCGTAATTCCTTTCAAGTACCTAGTTTTCAGCCTTGAATTCTCCCGAGTTTTAGACATAACTATTTTGACATAAGATTTACTCTGAACCTGAAACTTGTGGGTTGTGAATGATTGAGCTAAGTCTAGGTAGTTGATAGGTATGATATGAAAAAGTCGGAGCTACGATTTATCTTGTTCCTAGCAATACTAGAGTTCTGGAGACTTTATCTTTTGAAACTTGAAAATGCAACATGATGAGTTTCTGTATGATGAGAACTTGAATTCCTACCACAGCCATATAGCCTGGTAGATTAGGAAAACATTCACTATTATCTTTACTACTTGTATATGCATTGAGTTTTGTTAAGCTATAACTAAGATACACTTGGAGAGTGAGAGAGAGCAAGGGCCCTACTGAGGGATTGAGATTTGCTAATCCGGATATTATACACCTCATTAGTGACTAGAGAGTAGAAAGTGTGCATCCACTCATCTCATTAGGCTTGTGTGAGTCAAATGAGAGTTCTAGCTTGTTACATTTGGGGATAGACAACACCTAAACGGTTTGGTGGCAATCAAGAGCTCGGAGATCATCCAGAGACGATCGTGGATGACCCAAGTCATGTTGTGATCGATTGTGGATGATTCACCGAGCCGGAGTGGCGAAGAATCAACCTAGAGAGAGCATTTGGTACTGCCGTGTACCAAGGGGGAGAAATACCCTTGTGCAGGTGCTCCAACGAGGACTAGGAGGGAGTGTCGACTCCTTGATACCTTGGTGAAACGCCATTGTGTCAATTCTACTCTTCTTCTCCTTCCAATTACTTTCAAGCATTACTCTTTTTGTAATTTACATTCATCATATTGTCTTTCTTGATTAGATGTGTTTCTAGGGTGATAGTCTTCATGTCTCTAGCTTACTTTCACACTTGGTAGGCACTTAAGGGTGATTGGCTTTTAGACTAGGACTTATTTCTTGTTTAGATTTTTAGAAAATCCCAATTCACCAGTAGAGGGAGGGAAAGGGCTAATGGGGTAGGATGATAGGTGTTAAGGTCAGTGGTGGGTAACTTCCAACGAGAGTGCATGTGCCGAGGGTTCATAATTTCATCTAGTTTTCACCGAAAATCGGTGATTTCCCTTTCTACTAGTGACCTTCGGTAAACACTTACTGGTAATTTTTGTTCGATTTTAGTCTAGTTTTTTTAGTCTAGTTTTTCAGTCTAGTGTTTTTACTCTAGTTTTTTTCCCAAACTTTAGCTAAACTTTCATGAAGATTGTAAAATGTGAACAAAAAATCCATCCGATTTTCATCGATTGTCGTGTTTTTTTATTTCTATTGGTCCCTTCGGTATTTTGAGTCTCAATCGGTAGTGTAAACTCATGACCACACGTTACAACTATCCATGGTCTTTCAAGTGAACTTTTATCCTTTTTTTCTAAAAGTTGTTAATGAATAAAATCTATCCATGGACTTTCATATGAGGCAATTCTCTTAGTTTGGAAATTTTACCTCTACTCTCATTGCCATTCAATTTTTTGGATTTTTATGGTATTTTCTTACGCACACAGATAAATCCGCAAGCGCGTGGATACCATTGTAGCTTTCACCCGTGAGTATTCCAAGGGTATAGATTTCCACGGGGAACGCGAAGTGAACTAGAAAAGAATTATGAACGGCCAAGGATAGATAAGATATTTTAGTGGGGAAGATATATTATTTTAATCGGTAGGATATATTATTTTTAGTGGTAGATAAGATAAATGGGTAGAGAGATTTTAGAGTTTCTAAGGGGTTTGTCTAATCAAAGGCCCACGATACTCTACCTACTTTGGAGCAACAATACCTTCCTGACTCTCGAATAAGACTGGGTAAAACGGTAGTCGGGGGGGAAGCTGCCAAAAGCTCTACGAAACACCAACCCGAACGTGGTGGACTACAAAGGCCTTATAGAGCTGTCACCTCTGGGGCTACCACAACTATCCATGGGATTGGGCGCCAAACTCAGGTAAACTCTAGTCTAGACACCACGTCTATACTATCGCTTACTACTCTAATTCCAATTGTAAACTAGAGCACTCAATACGAGCGGAGATCTCGTAAATAGAATAAAGTAAGAACTGAAATAAGATACTTAGAAATAATAAATGAAGAACCTGGAGATTGCTCAAGACAAACCAGATGTTGCAAAGGTACAATGTTGAGAAAGATCCAACAGATCCGGCTCCTCCTAGCTCTCTCCTCCTCTCTCACCTCTAATTACAACTAGATGAACTAGAACTAGAAGAACTAGATCTAGACAACTAGAGGGACCTCTACTTCTACTTGGATGGAGAATTGAAAACCTAGCTTTTTCTATGTAGGCAGATAATGGTGCCTAGAGAGGGTGGTCTGCCCCTCTATTTATAGCTCGGTGGGATCAACGATAGCCCTCGGATCAAACCGACCTTGAGCAACGGTCAAGATGCATCCTAGGAGGCGGTGGAAGAAGCTTCCAGAAGCGGGTCTGGACCTGTTACTATAGTGTGCCACCCGACATGGGGTGGTTCCGCCCGGCACCCCATCTCCACCTCTCGGGCTCCGCTTTCTTCAGTTGCCTTCTGGACCCTTCTTGAGTTCAAAGGAAAATATCCCACCGCGAGATTCTTCCCATAATTATTTGGATAATTAGATCTTCTTTATGATTCTCTGGAATAGTCCCTGGAAACTATAGATTTACCAAAGCTTTGGGATTCTGTTAGTTGAGCCCTTCAAACATATAGTGGGTGATGGTTCCGGTATGTTCTAGATTGTTCCCAAGTTGAATTCCATTGCGGTGTTAATATCTTTCTCATCGGGGCTCCAAATATACCAAGTGCTAGGTCCGTTTTGATCGGCTCGACGAGCTCTTCGCAATGATGTACTCTAATTCCTTGTTTGAGATACTTTTATATAGTGAAACTTGGATATCCTGCAAAACAAGTGAGAACACCACAACTCGTGGAACTCGTTAGAATTAAACCTTACAACTATGCTTTATAATTTATTTCTTATCATTTCATGCAATAGTTGATGGCTATATTTAAGTGTTAAGAGCCGTCAAAAAGTTCCCCAAGCTTAACCTTTGCTAGTCCCTAAGCAAAGCTAAACTTAACAATGGATCAGGAGTTGCTACAATGCTTTCACGCCTCAAAAGTACACATGCTTTCAAACAAAAATTATCCGTTAGATTAGAGTAAACTATTCTGACTTTCAAACTTACCCATATTACCTTTAACCATGGGGATTATAGCCATCACTTGGGTCTTGAGAAATTGAAAGTAGAATGATCAAATCAGGCACTATGTTTCAAGCTCTTCACTTTACCTTCATCCTGGAGTTTTGCAAAGTTTTCGAAATAAAACTCAAAGTCTCTTTTGTATGGTCCTCTCAAGTCTCTCTATATGTGGTATTTGTAGACCCTCACCAAGGCAATAATGGTGCTATGCCTTCTCTCTCAACCTATAACTAATAGACAATATATGGAGTTCATAGGTGGGGAGAAACAACGCATACATACTTGTAAAGCATATATTGTAAAGTCAAACAATGGATCTAGAGAAACAGGGCATACAATTTGATCAAGATGTGCATGTGTATGGGATATATGGTGGATGTATGAGGGTGAATATATATGTGTGGTGGATATATGAGGGTGTATGCTGGAACCTAATTCTACTCTACTCCTTGAATATATACATCTTTCTTTTGGAACTTGGAATTTTTGAGAGAACTTGGGCTTGCTTCTTTTTTTCTTTTTTTCTTTTCTTTTCTTCTCTTCTCTTTTTTTCTTCAGAGAGCCGGGCATCTAAGTACCCATTGTTTTGATAGGACACTTGTCCATGTTTTACTCTCTTCTTTTTTTTACAACCCCAACCCTCTTTCTACAATAAGGATTTTGAGAGATGATAACAAGGAAATCTTTGGAGCACTGTGGTAATGAAATATATGGATAGATGGGAAACTGGAATATTTTTGGTTGCTTACTCCCAAGGTAGGAATAGAGCATTTTTCTAGTGGATCTAAATGGCATATAATGTGGATGTGTACTTCCAAGATAGAAGTAGCATATATGAGTGGATCGAGTGTATATGATCTTGATTTTAAAAGCATGACAAGTTTCTAAGGGTCAACAAAGCTTGACAAAACTCAATGCATATACAAGCATTAAATATGATAGTGAATGTTTCCCTAATCTACTAGACGTGTATATATGGCTATGGTAGGAATTCAAGCTCTCATCATACAAAAACTCATTATGTAATATTTTTTATCTTCAAAAGATAGATTGTCCAAAACTCTGGTATTGCTAGGAACAAGATAAACAGTAGCTCAACTTTCTCATATCATAACTATCAGCTACCTAGACTTGGCTCAAGCATTCGCAACCCACAAGTTTCAGATTCAGAGCAAATCTTCATGTCAAAACAGTTATATATAAAACTCGGGAGAATTCAAGGCTGAAAACTAGATACTTGAAAGGAATTACGGCAGAGCAACTATTCATCATTTTCATATATAGAATTATCTTCAAAGTTCTTTTTATTATTAGTAACTTCAAAAATCAAACAAACTAAACACACCTATTATCATTACTAAATAAAAAACTCTTTTAAGGGTAAAGTAGACAATGAAGATTCCATAAATATAGAAAGTGTCTTTTATAATTATTAATTAATTAAGTGTGAGCCTTCATGTGCTCATATTTTTTTCTTTGAACTAATTTATGCAATTAATATCTAAATAAAAGTAAACATAAGAGGATAAGGATACTTACCTGTATACATGGGGGTGCTCTCCGCCGAGCTAGAATGTTGTAGATCTCGTCAAAAACTACAATTCTAATATAAAAAAGCATTTTCGTCCAAGATTGTAAGAAAAAGGTATGGTTTTTACTAATTTTAATGTCATTTGCTTGAAAGGGGTCAAATGGTCATTTTCAGATTAACTTACGAATTTTGATGAAAATGGCAACCGGAGAAATGCTAATTATTTTGATGCTAGTGCCGGGAGTTTAAAATTTTTGATGGCATTGAGAGAAGGGATAAAATTTTCAATAGCATAGAGGGAATTGGCATATACAGTTCACTTTTATCATTTTTTTTGAAAGTTGTTTTAATGAAAAAGTTCTAAAGCTTCTTTCCTCGCGCTTCTTGACCCCCCACGTCGAATATATGCTCCAACTGGCTGTTCCACTTGCACACACACGTCACACGTCTCTTCCTCCTTCCACCTCGCCTTGTCCATCTGCTTCCTTCCCGGCCGTGGTGCCCCATGGCCCACCCTTCACCGTCGCCGTCCGACAGTAGCCGCTGCCGTCGCCTGTCGGAAGTCCTGGATGAGCAGCAGGAGCCCTTCTCCCTGGATCTGTATCTCCTCGAGAAAGGCTGCTCCCCGGCCTTCCTCGATGCCACCGCGGGCCGCTGCTCGACGTGCTGGCCCAAGACCAGACGCACCACCGGGCTGACGCTGAGGCGGCCGGCGAAGAACAAGCGGAAGGGCTCCTGTCGCAGTAGCGGCGTGCTAAGGATGCTGCTCTCCAAGATTCTCAGCGGCGGCACGACGGCGGCGCCTGCTGGGACGACGAAGAACCGGCAGCAGCGGGCCGCCATCGAGTGGCGCCGCTGCGTTGTCGCCGAGAAGCAGAGGACGCCAGCGGACAGGTTCAAGCTCGCTCATGGTCCCGCTTCCCACCGAGCCATCGAAGCGCACATGGAGGACGACGGGGAGCAGGAAGACGATGACGATGAGGATGAGACCTCGAAGAAGCAGCTCAGCCCGGTGTCCGTGCTGGAGCAGCGCATGTTCGAGCACTCGCCGAGTACGTAAGCAAGCACCCCCAGCCACCATCTCTTTGTCACCCGCCATTATTGAATCCAGCTCGTACGAGCTGCGCAAAGTCTGACGCGCCATTAATTGCAACCACCGCATGCAGAAGCCCTGGCCATCTTCGGCGAGCTCCTTGAGGCCGCATACACACCCAACACACTGCTGGACGACGTCGTCGCCATCGCGAGAGACCGAAGCAACAGCATCCAGTCAAGAGACGGTTGCTGTAGCAGCAGCAGCAGCTCAACGCTGCCGCGGGCCAGGAGGAAGAGGAAGAAGAAGAAGCACGCGCGTCAGAAGGAGGACGTGGCGTTGGAGAAGACCTTGCCAGGTTGAGCAGCCTCGTGGCCTCGGAGATGGCTGCCGGGGCAAGCGTCCGCGCAGAGGACCTGCTGGCGTCGGTGGAGGACGTGGGCGTGCTCATCGCGGCGGCCGTGCTGGAGGCGCTGACGGAGGAGACGGCGGCGGAGCTGATGGGGACGGACGACCACGTCCGGCTGTGCTGTTGACACGACACGTTGATGCTGACCTCCGATGTTGGGTTTTCTGGTGGGTGGATGATGCGCGTATGTGATCGACGTGTTCGTGCGTGTACGTACGTAGTACATATATATTATACGGTTGGGTTGATGGTGGTTTTCTTGGTTGCGGTGTGTAGTTTGTGCTGATAGCTAGCTAGCTTGACAGTACGTGCCTGGCTAGCTACTGCTAGTAGCTCTGTTTCTTACTAGGTTGGCATGGGAGCATGATGAAACAGAGGCTTGTACATGGGTTCATTAACATGGTGTCGTTGAAAAATAACAGCAATTAATGTATCAACCATGCATATGACTCACACATGATCAACATTGTCATTGATCATGTGTTTTTTTTTTGTCTAGATTATATTAAACTCCCGGTATTATTGGATAGTAAACTTGTTTGAAGGCACGAACATTTCTGATATTTCTTATAAATCTAGTTAAACTAAGAAAGTTTGACAGTATCACAGCGACACTGAGAAAATTAGAAAAATGAACATAGCGAGAACCTTGTACCTGGAGCTCCGATCCTTTAGTCTTAGATGTTTGATTTGTACTCAACAACTCACAAGATATAGTATCCGTGAGCGATATCTCTCCAATTGTGCATTTTCTTCGCCACTGTACCAGATATAGGCGTCCGTGCAACATTGAATAATTGGCATGCACGGCACACGTGCGGCAAGCTACGTGGCCAACTATGCATGCACATTGGCGCCAGCCACCAACCCCCTTCTGCCTGATGCTCTGCTCACCTTGCGCCGAGTTCAATAACACAATGCAGTGCAGTAGCAACCACTCCTACACTAGCAGTAATCCTTTGGCCTAACGCAAAGCAAATTTGAGCGAGCACGTACAGCGGCAGGACAACCCAGCAACGACGACATGGCGTATTCGTCAGCTAAAGCCAAGGCCCGTATTTTGCCAGTTGCCGGAGGTCCGGTCCAGAGCAGAGCATGATACCGACCGGCCATGTCCCCTCCCTGGCCCCGGCTCTGCTCTGCTCCGTTATAAAAAGTATAAGCACTTGCGGTAGTCCTGTTCCGTTCCGTTGTTGTTCGCCCTGACAGACGGACACAGCATCTCGATGGAGAGCGACGCAGCAGCTACCGGTATAATTCGGAGGTACATTCTCTCTCTCTTTCCCTTTGTGACATGAAACGAAAGAAATAAAGCTAGAAGGATCGGTGCCGCACGTACAGGTGTTATTGCCCAGGCGTGACCGGTTTTGGTTTAGGTGGAAGTGGGGATGGACTAGCGCTCCGAATTGATGATCCGTGCCCGTGCGGCAGCCGGCTGGTAGACTATCGCTATCGTTATATATCCGCGCATAGTTTTAATCTCCTGCTAAAACTACGACTTATAGTCCGCTGTAGCCTTTTGAGGCAGGACACTATTATTTATGCTCAGGTATAATATCCCGCTATAAGCCCGATATAGTTTCATATAGTTTCGGTATTAGCTGTTTTAGACATATACTGCTAACACACTTTAGTCCGCTAGTTAAAAGATTGCCAGCGAGCGGCCGCTAAACCAACTAGCTAGCTAGACTGCGTGGCAATCTTGTGACGTGTCTATTCGGCTTATGACTTCTGCCACTCACAGCCTATTTTGGTTGTTTTTGTTATAAAAAAATATACCATCATTGTTCCAATCTTACGGAGCGTGTTTTGTTAGACGAAGGTGGAAAAAGTCTCCTCACCTGCTGGGTACTAAAATACATGTCTAAGACCAGTCTAGTTTCACTAGAGCCGCAATGTTGGTGTGTATGAGTATAGCACAAGGGTTTAGAGATTTTCTACACGTACGTGAAAAGGTTTTCTTCTCAAGCATAATATCGGAGGCTACGAGTTTTTTATCATTATATATCGCCCACTATAACTATATCCACACGCCCAACTGTTCGGTGGTATTTTCTCTTGCAGGCTGACCT
The DNA here is from genome assembly GCA_022036555.1 of Microstegium vimineum. Lineage (NCBI taxonomy): Eukaryota > Viridiplantae > Streptophyta > Magnoliopsida > Poales > Poaceae > Microstegium > Microstegium vimineum. The sequence continues at coordinate 27,890,891 of CM039129.1, read as the reverse complement.
TGTGGAACTCATCATCGGTTCTCTTCGAGTCAACCACCTATATCCCAGGTTTTTACAGATTTTCTAGACTTACCTGAAAAGGTTTTCTTCTCAAGCACAATACCGCAGGATACAAGCTTTTTTATCATTATATATTACCCACTATAACTATATCCACGTGCTCGACTGCTCGGTGGTTAAGGTGGGCAAAATACCCGATACTCAATTCATGTACCCAAATTACCCGAACCTAGGTCCAAAATACCCGAACTTAAAATATCCAATCATAATTTCGGATAGTAATAGTGAAAACCGAATTTAATTTGAGTAATGTTTCTCGTTACCCAAACTACACAAAGTACTCGAAGTGTCTTCAAAATTTGCTCTCATATTACTAAAATGACGATATGAAGTGGTTCAATGCAATATAAATCTATTATTTGATATGGATTAATATAATTAATATAGATATATAGTAACTTGATAATTGATTTTTTGTTAATTGATATGGAGACATGATGTGATTTAAAGGGCCATTGTTTATTGCTTTAAAATGCTACTTGAATTCTTTTAAAATAGATGGTTTTGTAAATTTTGGGTATATTGGGTAAAACCTGAATTATCAGGTACCTAAAATTTTGGGTAATAATTTTTTGAAGCCAAAATCGGGTAACAATTTTAAATACCCAAATTACCCAACCTGAATTTTTGGGTAACCCAAATACCCAGGCCTACCCGGTGGTATTGTCTCTCATCGGCTGATCTTGTGGAACTCATCATCGGTTCTCTTCCAATCAGCCACCACAACTTGTTTGGGTTGATGGTGTCTTCTCGTGAGTCGTGAAAGCCTTGCATTACCACGATGAGTCATCTAACTCATGGATGGTAAGCCATAGACTGCCCCAAAAAAAACTAATGTCACTAACACGTTGATTGCATGGGAGTAGTAAAGTACGAGTTGCGTGTGGTGTCTATTTTCTTAGCCCATAGTAGATTACACCGATAGCCTGACAAGAAACTAAAAAATTAGGAAAAAGTCATTGTTGCAGATTTAATGTTAACGTGATATCATGAACACTGGAATCATACTCTCATTCTTTGCTTTCCAATCTTCTTTTCCAATGTTCTACAATTACTCCTACAGAAACTTTAAATGCGGTGAACGGGCAAAGCCGTCCGCTTCGGTGCAAAGGTCACGGTAAATCGTGTCCTTACTGTGGCGGCCCTCTTTGCCCACCGCGGTTAATTATTTTACCGCGGTGGGCAACTTAGGCAGCCCACCTTGGTTAACATTATTTATTTTAAAAAATAAAATGACATACATATTTCACAGATGAAACAAACACATATAAGACATCCAAACATAACACATGTCATACATTCACTTAGTTCTTCTTGTCATCCATATATGAAACCTACAAATCGGTTAAAATTACATATCAAAGTTATGTCCCACATGTTAGCATGAAATGGAAGTAAGACTCACTAGATTCAACCCCATCTCACACCCTCTCTCACCCACTCAACCATGCTCCACTCCCTTCTTCTCTCTACGGAGCAAGAATAAGGATGAACTAGAGAGAGAAAGTGGAGAAGAAGAGAAGGAAGAAAAGAAAAAGAAGAAAAATAAGTAAGGATTAGCACCATCTCAAGCACCAAGAGCATTTGCATCTCCCTATCAATCCATGGTTAGCTCAAGAGATCTCTCTTCTCATTTTCTTGAAATCCTCCCTCAAACACTAACTCTTGATTTCTCCATGCATGGATGCAATGTGAAGCTTGGTAGGTGCTCCATCATTCATGAGTAACACAATGGTATGCAAATAGTTATTTATTGTTGATCTTGACTACATGCAAAGCATTAAATAACCTATAGACAGTAAAATAGACTATGGATTATATGACCGGTCTTTTTTACCTATCTGTATGATTGATTTGAGGCGCTTTCATATGACCCGTGTCTGTTGGGTTGTATATAACCAAAGGACTATGCTATTAGCAACAACCGATAGAGAGACCGAGACACTAACGGATGGTGCTTGAGGTGAGCCTTTTGGTTGTTGGGCTATAAGGGTGTTAGAGCAACTCCAGCAATTTGGCATTTACACTTGGCATATCTAATTTTGCCAAAAAAACTAAAAAATTGGTGGCCAACAGTTTGGCATTTGGGCTTGACATTTTTGCCAAAGTTGCAAATAGGAGTCCGCACTTGGCAATTTGGCGACCTTGAAAAGAGGGAGATAATTTTTTTCCTTCTTTTTTTCATGGCAGAACCGTACTGGGCGTCACCCTTTTTTTCTTTCCTTTTTTTCACGCGGAACACTAGGCAGCGGATCCACTAGTCCATAATTTCCGTTTTTGCCAAGTCATTATGGGGAACTGTTGGAGAGTGCATATTTTTTACTTTGGCATATCTATTTCAGAGTTGACAAATTCCATATTTTGCAAAACTAAAATTGCTAAACTGTTGAAGTTGCTCTTAGTTGTCGGGATTATCCCGAAATTCACAAATATGGAGCTTACGGTCTAAATATGAGATCCTATAAATATGAGTGAGGTGTAGTCTTTGCTGTTTTCGATGTGACCCTGACACATTCGACTCGGTTCGTATCCCATTTTTAGATTTTTTTATAATAAAAAAACAAATAGATAAAATGTGGAAAACAGGATGTGTCAGGTCATGATTTACCCCGTTCATTTTCAACCTTAGTGGATGCACTCTTGCCGAACAAAAATTTCTTCAACAAATTAGAGAACATTTTGGGATAGGGGCACCGAAAGTGAATGAATAGAGAGGGTCATAATAAGACATTAAAGTTGACTACGTACATAAGAGGAGTAAGTCATAAGGAGGTCTTAAGCAAAAAAGAGCTTGACTGCTTGAGACAACTCAACGAATAAAGAGCGAGGGCAAAAAAAAAAATATTCAGGGCAAGCAATGGTCGAGATTTGAATGGATGGTGATGGCAACGACAGGACAACATGTAGTTGGGAGGCAATGAGCTCTAGAGACGAGCTCGACGCGTCACTGCAATATGCACAATGCTAGGGGTAGTAACAAGATGGGGGAAGTGTCAACCTTGGACTGACTCGCCCGGTAACAGCTGCTTGTAGTAAAGCGAAGAGAGTCAATTGGACTGTGTTTGCGAGGGCGCCCAGTAGCACGGCTGCGCTCCTAGGGTGCAACTCGCCATGTTTGTCTTCCTGGTCCGCGAGCGAGTCTGGTTTTCTAGAGCCAAAAACACCCCCTTAGCCTGGATCTTTGATACGACCAAAACATCTGTTTCTCTAGAGCCCGGCTCCTCACAGCGCACACGGGCTCTTTTCACTATTGCAGATAGTGACAATTGCTCTATGAGCCCGGCTGCCTGATGGTTTGCAAACACATGCTCGTCTGAGCCAGGATCCGTTGGTACAATGACGCAAACAAGCTGCGTTGCAGCACTTGGGACTGGCCTAACCAGGTCTGGGCCAGTTCGGCTAGCCAGGATGGCTCGGTACAGGGTCGCAAACGCGCCCTTGATTTCTCTTATGGCCTATTTACAATACTACATAATTTATTTTGCATATCACTTGTAAAATCTTAACCGTGGCGGTCAAAACTATAAACCGCCACTGTTAAACGAGGCATTAACCGAGGCGGTTATTTTTTATTAACCGAGGCGGTCATAAATAACCGCCACGAAAAATGAATTTACGGACCGCCTCCAGAAATAAGGGCTCAACTACTAGCCCAACAAGCCCAAAGTATCGGGCTCATATATAAGAGAGCATGTTAGGGTTTTCTGATTCATTTCTCTTCCCCTCCCCTCCCTCACGCGGCCGCCGCCACTACTTCTCTCGACCCGAGCGTCGCGCCCCTCCCCATAATGGCGCGAGTGTCGCACCCCTCCCCTTCCCGACGCGCCTCCTTCCCCACCCCTTCCCGACGCCCCCTCCTCCAGACTCAGCGCGAGCGGCGCCCCTCCTCCGGACTTAGCGCTAGCGGTGGCGGGGCTACGCGAGGCTGGCGCGGGCCCACACGAGGAAGGCGCGGCTGCGCGCGGGCAGCCAGGCCGCGCGACGGCGTCGGCAGGGCTGCGCAAGGGTGGCGCGGGCGGCTAGGCGACGTGGGCCGCAGCGAGGCTATGCGACGGCGGGGCTGCGCGACGACACCGCGCGGGCAGGGGCGGCGGCGCGCGCGATCGCATGACGCGGTCCAGGGCATCCGCGCGGGCAAGCAGCCGAGATCCAGCCCTAACCGGGTGTGGATCTGGGCTTTTTTGTTTTTTTATTTGATTAACCATGGCGGCCACTTCCAACTGCCACCATTAATATTCGATTAACCGTGATCTTGATCCGTGATGGTTGGAAACCGCCACAGTTAATCATTTTTGACCACCACGGTTAATCATTTTTGTAGTATTGTTAGTAGGGCTTTTGTTATAGCTTCACAAAATTATTTTTTTAGTTTCTTCTACCAAACAAGTTCAAATGAAAACAATTTCTCTCTAAAAGTTGTTTTCCATTCGGTCAGTGTTAATAGAGTTTCATGGAGGGTTTCATGTACATTAAATCAAGTGCTACATCAGCAGATTTGCACTTTTTACATGATACGATGAGGAGAGAGAAAGAGAAAGGTTTTATGATGATGAAACTATATAGCGTGGTTTCTAAAACGTTGAAAACCGTGTGAAATCGTCTTTCTTAATTTCATGTGATGCATGCAAAGCAAATATATGATTGAGATGAGAGAGAAAAGAAAGAGAGATATTGATAATACATTGAGAGATATATTTATTTCATGTTAAGTTTAGAAAACTAGAAAAGAGGGAGGTGAAACATTGCATTAAGACAACTTCTCTCATTGCCCAAGAACCCAGGTCACTTTTAACCCAAAGCTGTTTTCTCTGTTGTCTTCCTAAAAGCTGTCTAACCAAACATTTTTTTTAAATAGCTTTAGCTTTAATGGTAAGCTGGTTTATGGAACAAAAAAAATTGCTTCACTAGCTGAGTTGTACCCAGCCATTAAAATATTTATATTTATGATTTACTAAGTCGGAAACGTTTTTCTCAACTATAACAAACTCTGGCTTTGCCTAATCCACCTTCTCACTTCTGATCCTAACCTCAACCCCTGCCCCGCCGCTGTATGTCTCTCTCTAACCCGCTTCTCCACCTCCCTCTGACCCTCTCCTCGGTTGCTATCTGCGCATCCGCCGCATCGGTGAGTTCCTCCAGCGCGCTTACACGCTAGTCAAACCCTCACGACCTCCGCTCCTCCCGTTCCTGCGCTTCGATTGGGGGCTAGCGGTTGCTGCTCCTCCATGTTTCTCCAGTCATCGATGCGGTTTTCGGTTCTCGGAAAACTGTAATTGAATTGAATAAATTGGTGTTCCGATCCTTGGATTGCAGGATTCAGTGGTCGGGTCTGTTTGAGATCGCGCGGGGCAGCGTCGGTCGATGGCGGAGCTTGTGGGGCCGCGCGTCTACAGTTGCTGCACTTGCCGGAACCACGTCTGCCTCCACGACGACATCATCTCCAAGGTCTTTCAGATCCGAACTCCCCCGGAATCACCTTTCTTTCACTTCCGGCGAGTTGTTTGTTCTTAGGAGCTTCTGTAATTAGCTTCCCGTGAGTCTATCTATACTAGGAATTAGGACCTCTGCTTCCTCAGAAAATGGAGTCCTCATGTAGGTGATACACTTGGTGGATCCACTTGTGTGGATATTCTTGATGACCTGATTGATTTTTGATTGCCAAGTGGAGTGGTCCTTTTTGCAGCAATGGGTGATAGGCAATAGACACCCCAAGAGTGCATGCTGTATCATTTCTATTTGTTTACTTAGAGCTCGGGATGTCAGTGTGTTGCGACTTGTGATTGCATAGTCATGTCTTTTATGGCTAGCTGAGATTACACTACTTCCACTTGGGTTAATATGAAATCGGCACAGATGGTCTGTGGCTCTGTGCTAGTGTATTTCTCTGTATGTTTGCACCTCTGAATCATGCCTTCAGGTTTCATATCCATATATGGTTGTGCTTCTCATTGCATTGTAGTACTTCTGATTTTACTTTAAATACTGAATGAAGCATGACAGCAAAAGGGCGCTCTTGTTTGCTGCAGTGCTTTTAACACTATAGTATTCATGTATCTAGTGCTCGCACCCTTTACCATGTTCCCATTTGAAAAAAAACGACCAAAATGTTCTATGCTCATGTAAAATTTGAGTTGCAACAAATATAGCTGCAAGGAGATACAAAAAAGTGAAATCAGCACTTGAATAGTTACGGGTTGCACTATTTATTCTGATGCAACTATCCAAGTGCTGATTTCACCTTTTTTGTTGTATCTCCTTGCACAGATTTTTGTTGCATCTCAAATTTTACATGAACACTGAACTTCACTTCATTTATCCATTTATATTTTTGTTATAATTTTCAGGCACATTTGGATGTGTTTTTGTTTTTCAAATGGAAGCATAGGAGTATAGTGAAGAGGTGGGAGTACTGGATACGTTCTCGGTGACTTGGTGCTAAAAGCACAACCAAAAACTAGGATCCCTATTATTGTCTCTGAAACCATTTGGAAGCTCTGTGTCATTAGGGATCGGAAAATTCTTTGTAAGAACCACATTAGTTGAGACTTCTGCTGGCACCTGGAGGATAATGCTTTCTTCCTTTTTTTCTGTTTTAGGGGAGGAATGGCCGTGCATTTCTGTTCTCTCATGCCATGAACGTAGTTGTTGGGGCGAAGGAGGATAGGCAGCTTATGACAGGGCTACACACAGTCGCTGATATCTACTGTAATGATTATCGTGAGGTGTTGGGCTGGAAGTATGAGAGAGCATATGAAGAGACACAGAAATACAAGGAAAATTCATATTCGAGAAGTCAAAGATTGTCAAAGAAAACTGGTAGTATCCAAGTTGTCACTCACCAAATGTTCTGGTGAAGATGAATTGGTCATTGTTACATGGTAGTGTGCTTTTGGATGTTTGTGTCCCTGTAAATAGCCTTCCTCCATGGGTTGCAGAGCTAACGTGCCTCATGTTCTCGCCTTAGTGACAATTGTAAAGCACACTTATTCCTGTTCATTTGTGTGAATAAGATACTGCATGTGGTTATTTGGTATGGAATTATGGCCCCTAATGTGCATAACATGGTGGGTTCCCAAAATCTTTTACAACCTTCATTTTTGGTGAGTGTAGTGTGAAATTTGTCGTTGCATTGCTTGGGTCTTATCAGGTTGCTGAAAAATTAATGGCTGATTCCATGCTTAGTTTTGTAGTAAGAACATTGGAAGATAGTTGTGGTTTCTTGAAAAGGGAATAACTTAGTTGACATGGAACTGATTTAACATTGGTAAATGAAACATTATAGAAGAAACCCTCTGATATTATCGATTCCTAAACGTTCTGCATGTCTTTCTCTGCAAAAAGTCTGTTGATGTTACTCTTGGCAGTCAGACTGTTGTTTAATAAGGGAGCATATATTTGATACGTTTGGTTAATGAATTGGTCCTATATGTGATATATCTTGGTCCTGTATGTGTTATATCTATTGAAAAATTTAGACTGATCAAGAATACTTATTTTACACTGTTTAGTTATTTCATTCGATAACTGCTTTGACCTGTACTATGCAGGCAAGTTTAAAATCTGGTGAGGTGGTGATGACCTTTTCTTGTAATGCATTGCAGAAGGATCAGGGTTTCGTGTTCAAAGTTCAAACTCTTGTGATTAGGCTGCCGTTAGATTCAGTTTGAAAACTCTTGCGTTTAGCTGTTTCTTCATTTTATTTTTTTTAAATAGTGTTTGCATCACACTCTTATGTTTGTAGTCGTGTTCCAACATTAAGGTTTGATACTCTTACCTTAGAGACATGTTTCTCTGAATAAAATACTGCATATGGTTTTTTGTTCCAAAACCATGGTCTCCAATGTGCATTACTTGGGCCTTGTTTAGTTCTGTAAAGTTAGCACTGTAGCGTTTCGTTTGTATTTAGTAATTATCGTCCAATCATGGAGCAACTAAGTTTGAAAGATTATCTTTACAATATTGCTCTTGTGGAAGAATGTTACATAGAAATTGCATTCGGTACTATCTGGAATGATCAAATATTACAGGGAAGTTGCCACCATGCATACCATAATATTGAAACTTAGTTGCCATAATACCGTCCAAAGTTGAGGCCATGAGGCCATATGTGCTCTCTTAATGAAAAACATGTCAAACAGACACGTTCTCGAAAATTAAAAAAATTGGCATGTTCTAACTTTGGATGGTCTTTTGGAACTTACCAGCACATTAATATGTATGAGGAAATTTTACCAAAATACTAATGGACAATTGTTTTTCCAGTTTTGTCAGAACACAGCAACATAGCTATGGTTTCCACTGATAACAAGATGGCTCAAGTTGATACGGAACCGAGTTCAGATTACTATGAGAAACATGTATAGAAAAGGACGGTGACAAAAGATATATTACAAAGATCATGCATGTCTTTGTCTGTGAAGTGCTATGTTAATGCCATCATGCCTCAGATCTGCAGTTTAATAAGGGAACTCTAGTATTTGGTCAGCAAAATGACTCTGAAGGTTGTAATATGTGTATAGACTAAAACAGACCTAATCAAACGTGGTTACATATTATGCATCATTAGTCGTCCATTACTAACCTCTTTGACTTAATCTTTGTTGGCTATGTAGGCTAGTTGAAAATATGCGCAGCCATCTTTTCTGGTAGCGTTTAGCTAATGGATTTAGCTTGTCATGATACTTAACGTTTGATCAGGGCATCAGGTTTGACTTTCAGATTAATATACCTTGTGTTTAGCTCTCTTTTCTAGGAGCATGTCACGTGAAATTTTGCAACTTGCACTTGTGTCCAGCTCTCCTGCGAAGAACTATCATCATTCTTTGTAAGCACCATATTAGACTTGTGCTGACACCAACCGTGCATTTCTGTTCTCTCATGCCATGAACATAGTTCTGGGGGCGAAGGAGGATAGACAACTTATGACAGGGGTACACACAGTCGGTGATATCTACTGTAATGGTTTTGTTAGTCAGACTGTCACTATGCCAGAAAACGTTATCAGTGACGCATAAAATACGCGTCACTCTTCTTGCGTCTCAAATAAGGGACCACATCACTGATAACCACCTATCAGTGACGCATGTAGCCAACACGCGTCACTGATAGCCTCTATCAGCGACACGTGTAGTCAACACGCGTCACTGATAGGTGGTTATCAGTGATGTGGTCCCTTATTTGAGACGCAAGAAGAGTGACGCGTATTTTATGCGTCACTGATAACGTTTTCTTGCATAGTGTGTTGTTTAATAAGGTTGCATATCTTTGATACGTTTGTTTAACGATTTGGTCGTGCATGTGATAATATCTATTGAAATATTTAGACTTATTTTACATTGTTAGCCATTCATTTGCTAACTGCTTATACCTGTACAATGCAGGCAAGTTGAAAATCTGGTGAGTTACTGTCGACCTTTCCTTGTATGCATTGAGAATGATCAGGGTGTCGTCTTCAGACCCTTGTGATTAGGTGGCAGTTAGTTTCAGTTTGAAAACTCTTACCTTTAGCTATTTCTTCATTATTATTTTTTTAAAAAAAGTTTTTGCATCACACTCTTATGATAAGTTGTGTTCCAACCTTAATGTTTGATGCTGCCTTAGTGTTTTTGTGAATAAATTACTGCATATGGTTCTTTGTTCCGAAGCCAGGGTCTCCATTGTGCATAATTTGGTGGTCTATAAGTAATCTTTATAATATTAGTCTTGTGAGAGAATGTTACATTGAATTTGCATAGGATACAGGGTAATTGACACCATGCATAGCATCATCTGAAACTTAGTTGAGGCCATGGGAGCAGGTACAATAATACACCTCAGTTTGACTTATAGTCAAGCTAACTCAGCAAAATCCTATGTGGAAGAGAGAGAATAGAGTAGAGAGAATGAACTTGACTCTAAACTTGACACCAAACTCATCACATTCTCCTAGGCTGCATGCAGGTCTCCACCAGCCCTCTCATACTTGCTATTGGCTTCTGTATTGGCTTCTTTCCCTGTAGCATGTAGGTCTGTTTAATAAAAAATAAAATTTTAAGTTGTATGGAGAGTCTAACTATTATACAACTTGTCTTTTAAGCTTGTCTCAAGATGATGTGGCTTGGCTTAAAGCCAAGCTTATTGAACCTGCTCTGAGGCCACATGTCAGACATAGAGCCAATGCTATTTTGGCAGTGTCCTAACTATGGATAGCCGTTTGGCCCTCATCAGCAACATAATATGCATGGATGCAATTTTACCAAAATACTAATGGTCAATTCTTTTTTTCAGTTCCGTTGGAGCACAGCAAGATAGCTATGCCATCCACTCAAAACAAGATGGGTGAGGTTATATGGAACCGATATGGTTATCTGATTACTATGAGAAACATTCATAGAAAAGGAATGCTGACAAAGGAGATATATTGCAAATATTATGCATGTCCTTCTGTGAACTGTGAAGTGCTGTGTTGATGTTATCATAATCCTCAGATCTACAGTATATTGTTTAATAAGGGGACTTTACTATTTGGTCAGCAAATTCAGTCTGCATGTTGACATATGTGTTTATTGACTAAGGCAGACTAATCAAGCATGGTTACATATTTTGCATCATTAGTCGTGTTTTTACTAACCTCCTTGACTTAATCTTTGTTGCCTATGCAGGCTAGTTGAAAATATGCACATCCATGTTTTCTGGTAGTGCTTAGCTAATGGATCTCGATACTTAATGTTTAATCAGGGCATCAGGTTGGACTTTCAGATTCATACCTTGCGTCTGGCTCTCTTTTCTGTGTCACGTTCAGTTTTGCAAGTTCCACTTTTAATTTGTCCAGCTCTCCTGCGAAGAATTATTTCCATTTACTCGTAATAATCATTGATCTGATATTTTGTACGCGCGCGAATGTGTTCACGTCCTGTTAATACTAGATAGTAGTTACCTAATTTCAGCCAAATTGATTTTTGTTGCAGAGGTGGGCGTGCAGCCTGATATTTGTGGTGTGAAATCCTTGAAGTCAAAGCAGCCGCTTCGTATGTCAGAACTCTGCTATCCACGATGCCTACTACATGTTTGTCCAGACGCCCAATCTTCACTTCATGAAGTTGACCGAAGACTAAGGATTAAGATATGGAGACACTGACTGCAGTGGTGCTGAAGCCATTGCACAGTGCAATATGCATTATGCATAGACATCAAACTCAATAGTCTGTAGCAGGCAATTAATCTGCAGTCACATGCTTGACCATATCAAGCGCTGCTGCCGGTAAGTAGACCCTGAAGTTTGAATATGAATCTAGACCACAATTATGACAGAAATCATTGTTATGCTAGGACTAGGACAGTAGGACCATTGACCAACAGTTCGTTATTAGCACCTCAGGGCATCATAATTAACCTTATATGATTACCTGATCAGGTGACTAGAGATAGTAGTAGTACAGTAAAGATTGCAAACTTTCTGAGAAGATAATCGCAGTTGCAGTGGACTCGACTCATTCATATATAACACAAGTTGTGTGGTACAGAATACAGAGTGACAATTACGCATGCTACAACCCCCTCCATTAGTCTCCAAACGCTGCTCCTCCAGTCAAATGAAGTTATTACTTAGCTTAGCTAGTACAAGTCCTCGTTGACCACCTCTGCTTTCTTGCTCTTGCTCTTGCTCTTGCCCTGTGTCTCCTCCGGCGCCACCATCTCAGACTCGGAGGCCGCCGCCGGCGCCACCTTGAACTTGGCGTAGATGTCCCCCCTGTAGAAGTTCCTTGTCCTCCAGACCAGCACCAGCGAGACGAGCGCGCCGGCGAACGTGACGCCCGTGATGATGAGGAAGGGGCGCTTGAAGCACACCACCCCTTTGCAGATCTTGTCCCCCACGGCCGCCACGCCGCCGTGCTGCTTGGTGGCCTCGGCGTCGTACATGCGGCCGGTGATGATGACGTTGAGCACGTAGGCGCCGGCGGGGCTGGCCGCGGAGCCGAAGTTGAAGAGCGACGAGTAGTACTTGAGGCCGAACACCTCGGAGATGATGGAGAAGAGCAGCGGCCACTGCGCGCCGAAGCAGAAGCCGATGATCACCGACGCGGCGTACAGCGACTGTGACACGCCGAAGGCGATGAAGAGGTGGCCGATGCAGGAGATGAGGAGCACCGCCGTGAGCACCAGCGGCCGCGGCAGCCTGTAGCGGGCGAGGAGGAACTCCGAGATGTAGCCGGCGCCCGCGCGGCCGGCGTAGTTCCAGATGCTGATGAGCGAGACGAAGGTGTTGATGCTCTTGGCCGGGTAGCCCAGCGACTGCCCGATCTGCGCCATGTTGTCGATGGCCGTCAGCGTGCCGCCGATGCCGAACACGGAGATGACGAACAGCACCAGCATCTCCACGCTGACCAGCGCCTGCATGATGGAGTAGTCCTCCCCGAGCGCCGGCGGGCTGAACATGTTGGTGAGCCAGCCCCCGCCGCTGCTGCCGCCGCCGCACAGGGGAGGAGACGAGTCGTCGTCGTCCTTATCAGCCTTTGGCTCTTCGACAGCGATGGCCGGCGGCTGCTGCAGTGACTCCTCGAGCTGGGAGACAGCCTTGTACTCCTCCTTGACGACGACGCCGACGGGGCTGAAGAGGACGATGAGCAGCGCCGTGGAGGTGACGACGAACGCGGCGTGGGAGAAGTGCACCTGCTTCTGCACCACGATCATGACGAGGAGGTAGGAGGCGAGGGCGATCGAGAGGTAGAGGAAGTGGTAGAAGGGCGTGTTGTAGGGTTTCCCGCCGTCGTCGCGGCGGCGCGCGTACGGCAGCACGCGGATGGTGTAGACGGTGAAGATGTTGAAGGCGGCGGGGAGCCAGGCGACGAGGAGGACGAGCGACGCGGCGTCGTCGCCGTAGATGGCCTGGTAGAGCTGCGTGTAGATGGCGCCGCTGAGGCCGACGTAGGCCTTGAGCAGGCCGATCACGATGCCCCGGCTCTCCGGGAAGTTCTTCACGCAGGCCACCAGCGCGCCCGTGTTGGAGAAGGTGAGCGCGTTGGCGCCGAAGCAGATGTAGAAGCACATGAGCCACACGGGCGGCGCCGCCGTGCGCCCCGTCAGCGCCAGGTAGATCATCAGGTAGCCCACCAGGTTCATGCCGGCGCCGATGAGCAGCACCACCCACGTCGGGGCCACCTGCTGCACCAGCCCGGAGATGATGCCCACGTTGGTGCCCAGGTCCTTGAAGAAGGACAGCTTGTTCAGCGTCTCCTGGTTGTAGCCCAGCTTGGAGCGGAGCACCTTGGAGTAGAGCGCGAAGATGTAGGTGGATCCCGACGCCGCCATCACGATGATGGACGCGTACACCACGAACCACCGGCTCTGCACCACCCGTGACGCGAACGCCGGCGTGCACATGGAAACCTCACCGCGGGCCATGTCGTCGTCGTCTCCGCCCGCCGGGCTACCTCGATCTCTTTCCACACTTTACCCTTGGTTAGAGGTGGAGTGATAGATATAGCACGCGGCTAGGAGAAGACACACAGCTTGAGCTTGGCAGCTTGCCGTGCCGCGAGTGGTACTTATAGGGACGCGTGCACTAGCTAGCCACTTGCAGAATTGCAGATTTTTTTTTCTTTTGGTTTGATAACGCCACTTGCGGTGGTTGACCAGCAATGTAATGTGCAGTGTGTGCAGTGAGCAGCAGAGACAGCTATAAGAGACACGTAAGTTGTTCTGAATTTTTAGATACACGTATTTTATTGTCTATCTAGATATAATTTTTACTATACATCTAGAGTAATTTATAATTTGAAATAGAAAAGGTAGAAGATTGAAAAAAACAGTAAGGGCTTGGGAGTTGGGATGTCTATGGGGCTGTTTGGTTTTCCGTCGCACCCCGCCATACTTAATCTTTGGCACACCACATGACGATTGGCTAGTGTTTGGTTCGTTGTTACGAGGCATCCACATGATTTCTGGGTGCAAAAGCTAGACACAAAGTGTGGCGCTGATATTTGCCACCTCGTGTATGATTTGTCACAGTTGGGCATGGGTGGATGTGGGCCAGAACCAAACAATATATTACCTCAAAGCACATATATTGAAGTGCATTGGAGTGTACTTAAACTAAGTTTCACTCCAATACACTCTAACACATGTAGTTTGAAGTAGATCCATGTGCATTCAAATAAGGTCGAAAATGGAAAGCGGAATACTACATGTACAAAATGGTGTAACAAGATCCCTACTGCCCCATATCAGTAGTGACAAAATTATTTAAATCATATAAATTATGTTATTTGAAACCATTTCTAATTTTCAATAATAATAATAGTAATAGTAATAATAACAAAAAATTTAAAAATTATCATACTCAATTCAATCTAAAAAGCAATACAATTTAAGCTATTTGTAGATATTAACAAACAAAGTTTGAAAGCTATATTTTAAATAACGTAAATCCTATCTCGGAAATGTCATTGTTGTTTGTAGATCGATGGGGTATATTTGCAAAAAAAAAAGGAAAAGAAAAACAATGATAAAATTGAACGGATGTACAGCATAAATAAATTTCGCTTCCTAAACTAAAGTAGTGGGGTCAGGGATTTTGTTTCTACGTTGCCGCCATTCTTAATTCACATGTATATGTTCCAGCAGCAGTGGAGATACGCATACTATAAAGATAAACAAATCCGAATCTGACAGCTACTTGCTGCTGCGCATGGGACGACGTTTCGCTACCAGCCGTTTGACTTCATCGGTTGCAGGTGTGTGCCAAGTGCCACGCAGACTGCATGCATATACGGTCGCAAATAAAATATATGCAAGTGTCCTGCAGCACCAGGCTCGTGTTAGCTGGACAAAGACGACTTTATGATCATGTGTGGATACATGTGATTCGCTGTAGTGGATTTCTTAGACACTTATAATAATCAAACCAATAGTGTTGTAGAATCTCTCGGCTCCAAAGACGAGGGAAAAGAATTATCGTTTTCTCTACTGTTAGTGCAGGTTCTGTTTCACTTTTTTTTTCAGTCTGCTCGGCCAATTTTAAAATTGGGCATCTTCATCCTAGAATAAGACTAGATCTGTTTGACATGCAACCTAGTTCTTGCTCCGGAAATTGGGATTTGCTATAATTTAGATGCCTGAAATATATTATTTTTTAAGGCAACAATGATAATTATTACTAGTATTTTTTCACGTGATCAACACAGTGACTACTACTACTAGGTTGGCTGCAAAGTAAGATAGATCGCCTGAACGTTCAGGTGACTGAGAGGAAGGAAAGGTGCCCGAAATTAGGTGCTAAAGTTCCTTTTTATCTTAAATTATAAGTCATTTCAAGAATTTTGAAGAGTCAAAACATCTTAAGTTTGACTAAAATTACAGAGAAAATTATAAAATTTTATGACATTAAATTTGTATACTTTAAAAATATAATTGACGAAGAATCTAACGATACTTAGTTGACAAACGTTATTTTGTTAGTATATATAAATTTGATCAAACTTAATAAGTTTTGACTGTGAAATTCTTGGAATAACTTATAACAAGGTAAGAAGGGAGTACCCACTAAAGCTCCAACCTAGCAAAGGATGAGCCACTATCCATTTATTAGGCTATCCTCATCACTCTGCAGTTTGATTACTATAAAAGTGAACTTCAAATATGATAGAAAAAATAATTTGAGAGGTGAATATCGTGTTCCACTTCTGGTCGAAGGTGTATCAAAATAAGCAAACCACACATACACATCTATCACAACTTGTTTTTTTTCTTGGAACTAAACAAAGTGCATATTGTATATGTCCTGAAATGAATTTCAAGAGAATCTCCAAGAGTTCAATAAAGCCTCCCAATAGGATTTTTGGCAAGAATAGAAAAACTCATCTCCATGAGTTGTCGGTCCTTCCTCCTAATATTTTGGCACATGAAAAAGTCACCTAACACGCGGATATATTTATGCATCTACCATGCGTGTTAGGTGACTTTTTCATGTGCCAAAATATAATAGAGTTGGAAGGATGTGAATAAAGAGTAGAAAAGGTTCTTAAAAATCGTCTGCCATGAGCAAATGTACATGAGAGAAATAGTAGTTAGGATAATTTAGAATACAGTGCATAATTTTTTATCTAAAATTGTCTTCTATATTTTAGGAGTATATTATTAAAAACTGTTGAAGATATTTTTATTTATTCCTCTCAATACTTTTTGGTAAATTAAAAAATTTCATGGCTTTGAAGAGAAATTCTGGGAACCCTCGGAGATGCTCACACTAGTGCAGAATCTGCTTTTAGCCCCGGTGCGTAAGGGCATTTAGCCCCGGTGCCTGAACCGGGTCTAAGGATTCGAGACTAAATGTCCTCCCTTTAGCCCCGGTTGATAATACCAACCGGGGCTAAAGGGCGCGCCAGGTGGCGCAGGCGGGCCACGCATGGCAGCACCCTTTAGCTCCGGTAAGACATTTTTTTTCTTCTGATTTTGATATTTCTTATTTTGGTTTTCCAATTAGATTAGATATTCAACTTCGCTTCTAATACATGTATTTGCGGCTAATACATGTATTCACGCACTTATAAGTTAGTTTCAAACATTAAACACAAATAAACTATGAAACTCTATAAGTATAATATATATATGCACATAAAATTTACATCATTATCCATTGTTACTTGACTGAAGACACAAACGCTCTCGCCACTTAAATATCATACAGATGTTCGTCTTGATTTGGCTTGAGTGGTTCGGCCCGGTTGTAATAGTACTCGCCTTTAGGGTTGACCACTTTGTCAAGAAAAAATCCAGCAAATGTCTCTTAAATTCCTTTGAGGCGGTCTTCTTGCAACACTTGTTGTTGCAGCCATAGCGTCTTCAATTTGCATTATAAAGAAACAAGTGTTAATATACATAAGATTTAGTTAATAACAACAAATAAATAAAATGGATGTATTATATATACATATCACATACTTTTAGATTCTCTGTAAGATCTCTTCTTGCATACACCGTGAGGTACTCGCAAACGTAGTATCCACACAGATTGTTGCCTTGTGGCTGTCTTAGAATCCACTGTAAGATATAAAAAGATTACCATCGTCATCATACACATATGTTAAAGCATGATAAGGTAACAGATTACGAGAGCTAGTAGAACTTACAGGTAACATACAAGGACCCTTTAGTGCCACTTGTAGTTCCAGACGGTGTTTCGGGACGAACCAAGCCCAAACCCTGCTCAATAATTGGATCATTAGTTAATTAATTCTTGCAGTGCAGTTAAAGAGCAGGAATCCATATTTAAAGATCAAAGTTACCCCTTCATAATGTCTATCATATCTTGGTAATCTCCCACTGGTTTTCTCAATGAGTCAAAGATTATCAATTGACTTCTTCTGATATCGACGACTATGAGTATCCAGTGAAAACTGCATTTGTTTATAGAGTTAACATATATATCTTTATGCTGAATTGAGTAATAAGTAAGAAAAATTGTGCAAACGATAACAACACTCACCCAAAGTTGTATGGGAAGAGTATATATTCTCTGGTCTTTTGGTTGACCAAGAACCTCCGAAGATTCCTCTGCGTTTGAGTTATCCATTGATCACGGGGAGTGTTTGGATCCGAGAATATGATTGATGGATCAATGAAACCAATTTCTGTGTCTCCCTTACGTTTGAGGTATGTCATCAAGAATCTGCATATATATGTTTGAGGATAGTTAGTTACTATACATATACATATGTGCTATAGTCAGATTACTAAAAGAAATGATCACTTATAGACAGAAGCAACTCATCAGAGATTTATCTAGAGCGTCCATATGACATAGTTGGTGGAGCTCAGTATACAGAACAAATATAAGGTCATCACCCCGGAAGTAATGTTCATGTCTAATTCTGACGCAAATGCAGTCGTCATTTGGGCTATTGGTACATGCCTCCATGTACCACGAGTTTAACTTGCGCATTTGCGTACCAAGATCCCTGAGGGCCGATGGGTTGTACAGACTTCTGCCACGTTCACAAGTTCTCTTAAACCCATCGACTACAGTGGCATTTGCGATGAGTGCATTAGTGTAAAATTGACCGGCGGTTAGACTAGTTGTTGTCAAGAACTCTTCCAATCCATCAGAATTGACCTTGGGGCCACTGTAGTTATCTAGCATGCTCATGTTTGAACCAAATTCATTCATAACAACTAGCGGGGCCACTGATTGCTTTGATTGTTCCCCGAGCTGTGGGACACCCTTCCCTACTCTTTTCTTCTCGATAATTATCTTTTCAAGAGTGCAGTCATAGTCCGATACTGGAGATTTCTTCTGAGCATCACGTAACTGCCTCTTCTTTTCTTCCAACTTCTGCCTTAGAACTGATTGACGTACGTACAACGGCTGTGTAGCTTCTTTCCTTGCTTTACGGTCGTATTCAATTTTCTTGAAATGGGCAGCCACTGAGGCCTTTACTGAAGCGTCTAATTCTTCTTCAGTCTTCTCATACGAAAGTTTCTGAGGAATCCTAACTTTCCTTGTAGCTTGCATCTTTGGTTTTGGTTGGGCGGCCGACACATTTGCTTTTGTGGCGGTCCTCTTCTTTGGCGATGGGGCCGGTTTCGGTGCGGGAGACCTTCGTGGAGGCGATGGGGCCTGTGTCGGCGTTGGAGAACGTCGTGGAGGCGATGGGGCCGGTGTCGGCGTTGGAGAATGTCGTAGAGGCGATGGGGCCGGTTTCGGAGATGGAGAGGCGCCTTGGAGGTTCTGGGGAGGAAGCTGTGTCGTGCATTTCACCATCATCATCTCTCGCAACACTATGACCAGCAGGTGATGAATGGTGACTTAGGTCTCTAGGTGAGGTCCTACAGTGAAAACAACGAGTGTGAAAAAAGTATCGCTATTTAAGCCAATACAAAAGAGATAGGTATGATTCACTTTCATTCGCACCTAGGATGAGGAGGAGGAGGCGGCGACAGTACAATAGGAGGTGATGCCCAGGAATAATGATATAACGCTTGCGCCAACAAATAAATGTCTTCTCCGCTTTTCCTAAAGTCGTCTCCCCATCACCTCCTTCAATGTCAATCTTAACATCGCGATGACCTTTTTCAACTCTATCCACCGAGACACGAGCATATCCAGCTGGTACTTTTGACCCATGGCATATTGGTGTCTTTGTAGGGTCGAAAGGAGATACAATACCGGTAGCCACCATGATTGTGGTAGCCCCCTCTGGAATGTGCAGCTCACATGGTGTATTCGGTTCTGTGATGTCATCCACGGGGAAGCGTAGCTTTGCGTCATCATCAGGTTGAGGCACTTCCGTGGAAACACAACTGCTTTTCAAGTGAGCTGATGGGCTGATGTTGACTTGCGGTACTGATCCAGTACTTTGCATTCGGCTCATTGCTAACTCCACTTGCCTTTTGATTTCCTCTCTCATTCTCGCTTCAAGTTTCTCTTCTCGCTCTTTTTCTTGAATAGCTGCTTCGCGTGCTTCACTAAGAATTTGCGACATGCTAAGTTTCATAGCTTCCTCCTCTTTCTTCTTTCTGTGGCGGCTTCTATATATATCTTTGTCTTGAGGGAAGGCATGCTTCCACGGCACCGCGCTATGACCTCTCGTTCGCACACCGTGTTCTGCAGTCCCCAGGGCATATGTTGTTGGCACAAATTATGACCATCTTTTACATAGCTAAAATGTTGCCACCAATCCAAGGATCAAGGATAAACAAACACATCATGAGCATACTTTATCAAATAACTAGTTCCACATGTCCATGAGTGTTTGAGTGCAGGAATGAACAAATAGGACAAAGGAGAGCTATATGAGCCCACCATGCTCTCTCCTCTCGGCCATGATCCAAGAGAGGCACTCTAGAGTGGAATCCATCCATTGGATCACTTTGTGTTTCCTCTCAACGGCTCACAAGCAAAGCACATGGATCCATGGGCCCACACCAAGGAAATAAAACATGACAACACCCCAAGACCAACAACCAACACCTATGACGAGTGGGACCAGCACCAGGGAGCAGAGGAGGGCCAGAACCCCCAAGGGGGATTCGGCCGAATCACTCTCAGGCCCAAATGGGTCCCACTTAGTCCCTGACTGGTGGGACCTCATCCAAGGAGGCAAGGGAGGGCCCACTGGCCATAGGGGGATTCGGCCGAATGCCCCCGAGGTCGGTTGGGTCCCCCCACCACCATAGCTCCTCCCCACGTGTTGGATCACCACCATCCATGCCTTGGTCGGTTCCAAGGTCGGTTGGATCCAAGGGTGGAGAATGGAAGGCCCTGGATCACTGATGTGGTGCCGGAGTAGCCCCTACTCCACCTCCTGCTATAAATAGAGGGTCACACCCGCTCTCTAATCATGAAGAAGAAGCCTACACGCTCTATTCCTCAGATTATTCTAGGAGTTAGTCTAGAGTGGGAGTTAGAGTTAAGTCGAGCTGTGCTCGTGATTTCCGGAGTCGTCTTCTGGAGAGTCTGGTATAGCTCTTGTATCTTTCCTTCTTTGTAAGACTTTATCTTATTCAATATATATATCTTTCTCTTTACTTTACTTAGTATTTACTTTGAGCATTTCTATACTAGATATAGTCTTGCTATATGCTTTTGCTCTTTAATAGCCTTCACACCCATAGTCTGTGCTCCTTGTGACCTTTCCCATATGCGATCATTGCCTGTCATAGGGTGCTTTGATTATTTGATCGTAGTCAAAGTAGTAAGTTGTGTGTAAGCGTGGTGCTTATACATCATCTTATCCTTGGTTATCGCTTGCTGCACGGATTGTTTGTGGTAGCTAGCAAGAGGTGACAACCTTGTCTAGTCGTTGTATTCCACCACGTGTTCTTAGGCAAGTTCTTAAAAGGTAAGGCCCCCGTAAGAAGAGGGCGCGGTCCGGTAGGAGTTTTGTGCTCCTACTGATCTATCCCCTCGCCTAGCATACTTGTATTGAAGAGACAAACTATAGTGTCTAGACTAGTTAATTAGCTAAGTATATTGAAGTAGAGTTAAGTACATAGGAGTCCATGTTCTCTTCTCGTTGTCCTCCCACCTAGCTAGGTCAACTTCTCGGCTCCGTCAGCTACCCACGTAGCTCAGGGTCCCGAGGTCAACTTCGGAGATGCCACCTCTGAGCTGAAGCCCGCCTTGATCCACATGGTGGAGGCCAATCCGTTTTGCGGAAAGCCCCATGAGGATGCCAATGCTCATCTCCAGCACTTCATGGAGTTATGTGGCACGTTCACCATCAAGGGAGTGGCGTCTGACGCCATTCGCCTTCGTCTTTTTCCATTCTCGCTATTGGGAAAGGGGAAGCAATGGTTCTACGCCCACAAAGAAGAAGCCACTACATGGGAGAGGTGTGCTAACACATTTCTCAAAAAGTTCTTCCCGACAGGCAAAACCAATGCTCTTCGTGGAAAGATCTCAAGCTTCCAGCAACAATCTGACGAGACGATTCCCGAAGCATGGGAACGTCTCCAGGAGTACGTTCATGCTTGTCCTCATCATGGGATAGACGACTGGCTCCTGATCCAAGGTTTCTACCACGGGCTGACTAGCATGGCCCGTAGTCACCTTGACGCTGCCGCTGGAGGGGCATTCCTCCAACACACAGTGAGGAATGCCAAGGACCTCATCGAGAAAATGGTGATAAACCAAGGATGGGGTGATGAACGTCTTCAGCCAAAGAGACGAGGTATGCACACCGTCAGTGAGGTGGACCTCTTGATGAAAAAGATAGAAGAAGGTTCCAAGAAGGAACGAGAGACCATCTACCTAGTCGCCGCTGCACAAGCTATTGAAGCCGATCCATGGTGCGAGGTGTGCAGAGGAAATGATCACTCGGGCAACAATTTCACCGAGACTTCAAAGGAGGACGTGAACTTCATCAGCAACAACAGCAACAACAACAACAACAACGGGTATCGACCCCAACAACAAGGAAGCTGGAATTCACGCCCTTTCTACCAAGGTAATGGAGGTGATGGTAATTACAATAATTACAACAATTCTTATAATAACCAACCTTCATTAAAAGATCTTGTTGTTGGTCAATCTAAGATTAATGATGGAATAAATAGAAAAATGATTGTCACTGATAAAGTTCTTGAAACCTTTGGTGAGAAAATGGATAGCTTCACAACTGCCATGAAAAATCAATTGAGTTTTAATAAAATGTTAGAAACCCAATTAGCTCAATTAGCAGCAGCTATGCCATCAATGGAACAAGGTAAAATTCCTGGGAAACCAGAAGATTCAATTGAGCACGTAAATATGGTCAATACGAAGTTCGGTAAGCATCCACTTCGCTCCTATTGGGGCTATTTGCTCGATCCCCCTTTCATCATGAAGAAGGAAGATCCAGGCCACCCGACGATCAAATGTTCAATTGGACAACAGACATTCCACACCGTCTTCTGCGATCTTGGATCGGGCGTCAACATCATGTCCAAGGTAACATATGATAATCTGTTAGGAGGACCTTTGCTCCCCACATGTGTTCGCCTGCAGATGGCAGACCAAACGATAAGGTTTCCCGAGGGACTCACAAGGGATATCTTGGTGAACATCCAAGACGAATACATCCCTACCGACTTCATCATCCTGGACATGGGAGCTAACACGGAAGTCCCCGTCATTTTGGGAAGGCCCTTCCTCAACACCACGGACGCGGTCATCTACGTGGGATCAGGCCAAATCCACTTCCAATTCCTAAGTCATAAGGTAAAATGTGCTTTTAATGGTTATAAGCTGAACAAGCAGGTAAAAGCACAACCACCAAAAAGAAGAGTTCAAGCTCCGAGAAAGAAGAAGCAATATCCAGAGGCCAAGATCAATGAACTCAAGAAGGATGAACCCACCAATCCAAGGCAGGTTTGAAAAACAAAAGAGGTGCACACATCACCGTCTCCGTCTCCGGAGTCATCTAGTGCACCCGAGGAATGAACAAGAAGGAGAGTCCTACTTCGAGGACTTAAAAAACCAAGGAGCCTGTGCCGAAAGGTAAATCGGTAGTTATCTTTTATTTCCTTTCTTAAATTTAGTTCAAAACTTTAATCTATTTCATACTTAAAATTCAGAAAACTAAAGTTAGATTAAATAAAACTTGATAATTAGTTTAGCACTAAAACTTGACAAAAATTAGGGACATAGGGGGTTCAGCCGAACACCTTTATGCATCCCACTTTGGCTTATTTAATTAAGGATCATTTAGGGACCTTTATAAAAGAAAAAGAAAAATAAAATGGAGCACTACAGGTTCGGCCGAACACCCTAGAGGCCCCATCTTCATCCCTCTTTTCCTATCCACCATCCTTTGTCCAAGCATCTCATGATTTGAGTGGTGG
Organism: Microstegium vimineum; assembly: GCA_022036555.1. NCBI lineage: Eukaryota > Viridiplantae > Streptophyta > Magnoliopsida > Poales > Poaceae > Microstegium > Microstegium vimineum. The sequence goes on along the minus strand of CM039129.1, from coordinate 27,867,533 downwards.
GCTTTTCAAAAATCAGATTCTTGCTTTGGGAGACATCTCTTTTGTCTTGTCATGCTTTAAAGTACATCAATCACTTTAAGCATGGCACATCCTTGTCTCCCACTACTCCTTGTTCAAAGTGGGGAATCATGACACCCATCACTTTCATTTTGTCATGCTTTGAAAAAGAAAACACATCAATCACTTACAACCAAAGCATGACACACCTTTTGTCCCCCACTATCCTTTGCTTAAAGAGGTGAATCTTGACTACTTTAGCTCACTTTTGATCACGTCATGTCACATCTTTCACCTTTCACCAAGCACTAGAAAAAGCATGAGTGGAATCTCCACTTTAAAGGGATGACCGACCACTTTGTGTCACCTCCTCTTCCTCTTTTGCTTTGTGTAAGGCATATTCCAAGACATGTGATCATGGCACCCAAGGAGCATGCCCATGGGTGGTTGGCAGACCACTCCACGGTGCTCCCTTAGTTCCATATCCTCCCTCTATAACAGCCCAAGCAAGGAGAGCTTCATTCCCTCACTCCTCCACCAGAATTCAGTTCTAGTTCAAGTCTCTCCTTGCCTTTCTCTCCCTTCATTCAAGAGAAGTTCTTAGCTCTCAATAGAAGTAGTGTTGCTCTCACTAGTCCACAAGAAGATCTCTTGTCTTCATCAAGCTTCTCTTAGCTCAAACTTCTCCCCACAAGGCAACTAGAAATCCACACACAATTCTTCCTAGTCTTGCCCTTGTGTCTTTCTTCCTCTCTAGAAGATGAAGAATCCGATCAGCTCCATGTTCAACAAAGCAAAGAAAATCATAAGGGGGAGCTCATCCTGAAGCTCTCACCATTCAGAAGATATTTCCCAAAGAAGAACAAGAGGAGGTTTGGCCCGATACACGTGGGAGAACCTCCAAATCAAAGAAAACCCTTAGGAGGAAGAGGAAGTACCGACGGAGGTACCGCATATCGGGGCATTAATGGTGCCCCCGATGATGACCTATGATCAGCAAAGTGGACTCTAGCTCAACCAACTAGAGTATCAAAGGTACCTTTCTCTCCGGGATCGATCTTTTGAGCACACATGGAGATTGGATCCGAGTCTTCTCTCCAACGCAGGTATGACCACCGAATTCGAAACTATCTTTACCTCTATTGGTTGGTCTAGCTTTTGGCAAATAGAAGAGTTTGGAATTGAGTTGCTCACCGCAGAATTTATAAGTTCTCTCCAAATCTCTAATGTTGGAATTTCCTTTCACATGTTTAATCAAAGTCATATTTTAACTTGGAGTCATCTTAGTGCTGCTCTTGGTTTTGACAACACATGCTTGATTGACTTAGACCTTGTCATGCATAGTTTTAACAAAAGAAAATTTTGGTTCTCTATATCTGCTCTAAAAGATTGCTCAAATCCTAAACCCGAGGAAATTCACAACCAACTCTTCGTTTCATGCATCTTTGGATGAAAATGACCTTGTTTCCTAGAAGTAATGCTAACTTGATAACTGATATGGAACTAAAACTACTTTATGCCATGGTCAATAAAATGCAAATCTCTCCTGTGAAGTATTTAGTGGAATTTTGATAAAGTTCAATTGAGAGTAATGTGTCTTTTCAATTCACTTCTTTAATAACTCGCCTTGCCGAATCTATGAACCTGCTAAATGGCACAAACCCCTTTGTCTACATCTCTTCTCCTCTAGCAATGATCTTGGAACAATATCTTGCTCACGTTCAAATGTTAAAAAGAGATGCCAATGGTGATTTAAAATGATTTACAGTGGCCATACAATTGAGGTGCCTCTTCCAAATAGGCAACTTCAATTGTATAGGACCCGCAAGCTAACCCTTGATTTAGATCAAGGAATTGGGCAAAGAGATTTTGCAGGCTCAAATAGGAGAGCTCAGGAGGGGCTACACTTTGTTCATCTTGAGCAAGGAGGTCCTTCTCGAGGAGCTATAGGTGAGGAGGAAGACGATGCATCTTCTGACCCCATGCACACTTCAAGTGGCATGCCTCCTCGACCATCACGCGTGCAACGAGCACGAGCATCACTCTCGTCCACACGAGACAGGGAGCATCGTGGGCTGCGGCAAGAATTCGATCACCTCACCAACACCCTGGGTGAGTTGCGTGTTGAGCACGATGAAACAGCACGCATCATCCAGCAAACCACCGAGAACATTCACGCAATGCATGAAGAACAACAATGGTATTGGGACTTCTGGCGGCAACAACATCCACATCCGCCAAATTATTGAGCAAAAGACAAGCTTGGGGGAGGTTCCCTCCCCCACTAAGGTAAGTTTTTAATTTAAGCATTTATATTTATGCACTCCCTTGCTTATCTTTCGCTTTGCATTTAAATTCTGCATATGATAAAATAAAATAAAAAAACTTTCTCTACTCCACTCTCACATATTCAATGCAAAATATTTATCTCCTATGGAAATGATGAATAGTTGCTCTGCTAAATGTTTCTCTAGTACTTAGTTTACAACTTGATATTTCTCTAAGTATGGATTACTTTGCTTGAAAAGAATTCATCATGAACCTTAAACTTTTGTGGGTTGCAAATGATGTAACTAAGTCTTAGTTGTTGTGAGACATGATATGACAAGATCAGAGCTGTTATAATATTGTTCTAAGCAAGAATGACTATCGGAGTTTTATTTATTAAAATGATAAAACACTTTGATGTTCCTCAATGGTGAAAATTCCTACCAAAGCCATACATGTTTTCTCATGATATAAGCTTTCTACATAAGCTGCTTGCTTTGTGTTGAGTTTGGTCATGTTTTGTGACCCTTGTTGAGAGATTTATCATGCTCCCAAGATCAAGATCACGTACATGCCACATATACATGCTGCTTCTACACTGGAAGTACGCAGAAACATGTCTTGCATTTCTACATAGTTCATACTCCATGCTCTAAGTAGAAAAACTCTCTCTAGTTTGTTGCTATCAAATGAGACATAGACTATGCAAAATTTTATGAGCACTCCAAAGCTCTCTTGAAAAAAATGAAAAATAAAATGAATGAGCATCTTCAAAGCTCATAGAAAAATTAAAAGATAGATATGTCTCAAAATGATTTTAGGAAAGAGAGATCATCCACAAATAGGAGTATTGATCATTTACCATGTTTCCACACACTTGCACATATTTATCTAAGAGTATGACACTTCTCTCTTCGGGTCCGGAATTTGACTTTACAATATATGCAAGGTAAGTTTGCTACATCTCTGATCCCTACCTATAGCTCCACACAAGCTTTAGAGACAGGAAGAAAAGAATGCAAACTTTGATATATGCCTTGGTGAGGAATCATACACCTTATGAGACTCGAGAGTACCATATGAGGAACACTAAGTTTTCTTTTACAAAATCTTGAAAAACCTCCGATATGAAACTTGTGAAGGAATGAGAAAACTAGTGCTCAAGTCAAGTTGTTCTATCTCTCAACCTCTCAAGACAAAGGATAAAGCTATAAGCCCCATGAAGGACTAAGGTAATATGGGTGAGACTTTATTGCTAACTTTTCCATTCAAAAGAGAAGTATGATTGTTGTAGACTTAGTACTCTTGAAATATGAAGCATAGTAGCAACTCTTGATCCATCGAGCTAAGTTTGATTGTTTGCTTGGGACGAGCAAAGGTTAAGCTTGGGGGATCTTGTTGGCACAAATTATGACCATCTTTTACATAGCTAAAATGTTTCCACTAATCGAAGGATCAAGGATAAACAAATACATCATGAGCATACTTTATCAAATAACTAGTTCCACATGTCCATGAGTGTTTGAGTGCAGGAATGAACAAATAGGGCAAAGGAGAGCCATATGAGCCCACCATGCTCTGTCCTCTCGGCCATGATCCAAGAGAGGCACTCTAGAGTGGAATCCATCCATTGGATCACTTTGTCTTTGTTGACACAAAAAGTGACGTACTGCGTCTAACACACACCAAGCCGGAAAGCGTGACTTCAATCGAGTGCCCGGATGCTTCGAGAACCGAAAACGTGCCAGTCAGTTTGACCTGAAACTAACAAGGGATGAAAGTCATTAGATATAAACTGGAACATGCGGGTAATACCAGACAGTTCCATATGTATGGCCCTGAAGCCACTTACGACGACATACAGCTATAAAAGCTATCTGCCAACAGGTTTTATAGAACATTCGACTAAAATAAACATGTAATGCACAACTCATTGATTGCCGAACGCGCATACACAAAAAGAGGACATACGAACAACTCGTAATTGATTATAAGTTCAAGTATGACCAATCTCGGCAATTAGCCGAATTGGGGTCCATGATGACGGAAACACGCAAGCAAACATGATTAAACTAATCTAAAGCCTGCATCTGCCGCACGACACCCAGCGTCATCAAAGCTTAAACATGGATAGCATGCATGAACCCGCAACACGTGACAATCTAGATTCAAACTAATTCGGCTATTTATAGATATAAGATCTACTCATTGAAACAACATGAAAGCAATTCATCATAACATAGATAGATCTATATAAAATAATAAGAGCCGAACCGTATCAATCTAGATTGGGCAAAAGAGTGTTTGCAAATTGTAAAGATTATATAAAACATGCAACACGATAACTTAATGAACCCAGTAGATCTTGCCAAATCTATAGGAGCCGATAACTATCTTGCTTTTGCTAAGCGTACAAGCAAATATCCGCCGTACGACATTTACTCAAACAAAACACAAGAGAAGACCTCTTGATTATTGAACAAAGATCCGTTGCACGTTCATTGATAATAAACAAGACTACTTGCATCAATATCTAAATCCACCGCATGATACTAGACATGATAACAAGGTTGCCAAGACTTACGGAGGTCGACGGATCGATGATTCCTCTCGAAGAACTCGACGACACGACAAAGGACTCGAAGTTGGCACGGAGCCGGTTGTATTGGTTTGGTTGTGAACCCTTTTTACAATGGCCAAGGGTTTATATTTATACCCTGGTCATGACACGAATCCTAAAAGGATACGATCACAAGATATTTAAAGAAAACAACACAATATCTCGACTTTATTTCCCTTTGGAGTCCTTATTGCCTCAATTGTTACGGCTGTCATCGTCGATCGGCTCTTTACTTGCCTCTTTTCGTTGCTTCGACGCAAAACCACCTTCTTCGAAGTAGCCGATTACGTAGTCAATTTCTGAATCTTTAGGAATTAACCGACCGCATAGATTTTGCCGAACACCTTTGAATACTTGTTCTTTGGCAGACTTTTCTCACACTGGCCCACCTGTTATTCTGAGTACACCAAAATCCAGTGTTAACACATGCCCCCTCAATTGCGGGATAAAAGCCGTTTATTCTGAAATTGACCGCTAGCTTCCTTTTCCCTTTTAGGTTTACACTGTTCAACGTCGCAGCCGTCATCCGAGAAATTCACACTCCAGCACTTTCAAACCCACTTCGAATCATCAATGGCGACCCAGTACAAGATCCCAGAGGTAAATTCCCAACTCATTTTCTTAGGCATTCGGCAATCTTTGATTGACTTTTTGCTTCTCCCCGAGCTCATTCTTTCTTCTGATCCCTTTACTTTTTGAAGGAATACAAGAACGATATCCTGATTCCCTATGCTGACAACACCAATTCCTACCTCCTTGGTCCTATGGGAAATCCCGACCCAACTGAGGTTATCGAGAAAGAAACTCTAAGAATCCCTTTCAAATCCGGAATCACGCCGCCAAACAAATGGCCAAACACATTCAAGACTTGGCCTTTTCCCCCAATCGCCGGATGGAGAAATTGGTACCGAAGGATGATGACAAAGAGCAGTGACAACTGGGACAACCAAGATATCAATCATTGCTTGGAATTATCCTTGTCAGAAATGCCCAGGAACGAGCCTCTGTTGATAGCAGCCTCCCACTTTTGGTCGAATGCTACAAATAATTTCGTATTCGGTCATTGCATGATGACTCCTACTTTGGTTGATGTATTCATGATGACTGGCCTAAATATATCCAAGCCAGTACACCCCTGCCAGTATAAGGGCAAAAGCACCCAGAGAGCTGTCAGATCTGGAGGTGGATGGGTTGGGTATATTCAAACCTATATGGAAGAGACTGGGGCTGTTTTTGATAAGGAGAATAGGGCCTTCATGAATATGTGGTTGTGCAGGTTCATCTTCTGTGGCAAATACAATGAGCCGACCCTAAACCATATGATAATGGCTGAGGATCTAGCCGCAGGTACACTAATCCCTCTGGGCAAATTCCTTTTAGGATCTGTTTATCACATGATGCAACAAATTAGCGTCCAAATGTTCCATGGCAAAGATATCTCCTGTGTGAGCGGTCCCTGGTGGTTCATCCCGATGTGGTTGCAACTTTATATGCACCAACTAGTGTTTGTGCCTCTCCACAATCTGAGCTTCCCTTCAGTTAACTATGCCGAAGGCAACTCAGCAACGGTCAAGAGCTGCCAGACTTATGGAGAAACATCTTCCTCTATTAGCATTGACATGGATATCGGCCATCTCTTTGAGTTATTCTTCAAAGGCTTTAACAAGGTGCTCTGGCTCCCCTATAGAGAAAATGCTGACCTGATTTTTCCATGCAAATTCAACTATGAATTCGGTTGTTCTGACAAGGTGTCTACAGAAATTTTCAATTCCTTTATCAAACCTTGCATCTTACCAGCCGAATTCCACCATGGGAGAATGGTAAATGCCACTTATGAATTCTACAATCCCAACATGGCATCCAGATAGTTAGGGTGTGGACAGCTGCCCCCAAGACCTTTCTTTTCAACAATTATAAGGTACAGAGAATTGATCACCAATGAAACAGAAACCAGAAAGGTCTTTGAACTTGGGCAAAACCTGCCTATATATGAACCTTCTCCATTTGGGTTGGTGGACACTGCTCATTCTTTCTTTACTTCCTGGTGGCAAGAGTGGCATGATCACATCTTCAACATACCAGTGCATCCCCTCTGCCAGGATTTGTATCCTCAATTTGTTCCTGACAGTGAGGTAATTTCATTGCATTTATATCTCTCTACATTTTTATTGCTCACTTCAAATCCCAATTATACACAGGATTTCAAGCCTACCTCTCCTGTCAAAGCAGTAACATACTACACAACAGGACCCAATCCAGCACTGGACTTCAATGCCCCAACTCTGGCAGCCTTCATGAAAACCCCTACATCTCTAGGTGCTGCAATTCTAGGAAGAGAAGGCAAAAGGAAGGCACTTGGAGACATTCATGTAGCCAGAAAAGTAAGGTCCAAGAAAGTCCAGATATCTTTTAAGGTATGAACCTCTTTTCGGCTATAATCTTCAACCATCACTAAATTTGGCTGCTTTCATATCAACCATTCTTTGTCGTAGCCACGTGTTGGAACTCCTGGGTCAAGCAATCCTCCTGCAGTAGACATCCCGCCTCAAGCTCCTATTGAGGGTGCAGACACTCATGAGGTTGTGGACACATATACTCACGAAGCCAAAAGTACAGATGTTCATGACACCTCCACACACTGGTATTGTTCGGCTAATTATTCCTTTCCCCTTTCATGGAGTTTTATCTTCTGCTCTCATACTTTATAACCTGTATTGTTGGAAACAGATAAAATTCCAGGGGACTCAACAGGAGAACACTCCTTTGGTCGAGCTCCAGGTTCAACATCTTCGGGCACCCAATTAGATCTCCAGCCAGATCAAGACACAGTCCATCCTGATGTTCAACCAACACAGCAGGTAACATGCCATCTTAAAGCACCCTCTCATCACATTCTACTCAATCGGCTAACTTTGAGAAACTCCTCTTCCTTCTTCCAGCATACTACTAAGCCGACCACTAGCTTTTCTTTCATCGTTGATGACTTCATTAACAAAACCACCTTCTTCGAAGTAGTCGATTACGTAGTCAATTGTCAAATCTTTAGGAATTAACCGACCGCATAGATTTTGTCGAACACCTTTGAATACTTGTTCTTCGGCAACCTTTTCTCACACTGGACCACCTGTCATTATGAGTACACCAAAATCCAGTGTTAACAGTGTTTCCTCTCAACGGCTCACAAGCAAAGCACATGGATCCATGGGCCCACACCAAGGAGATAAAACATGACAAAACATCCCAAGACCAACAACCAACACCTATGACGAGTGGGACCAGCACCAGGGAGCAGAGGAGGGCCAGAACCCCCAAGGGGGGATTCGTCCGAATCACTCTCAGGCCCAAATGGGTCCCACTCAGTCCCTGACTGGTGGGACCTCATCCAAGGAGGCAAGGGAGGGCCCACTGGCCATAGGGGGATTCGGCCGAATGCCTCCTAGGTCGATTGGGTCCCCCCCCAACCGCCATAGCTCCTCCCCACATGTTGGATCACCACCATCCATGCCTTGGTCGGTTCCAAGGTCGGTTGGATCCAAGGGTGGAGAATGGAAGGCTCTGGATCGCTGACATGGCGCTGGAGTAGCCCCTACTCCACCTCCTACTATAAATAGAGGGTCACACCCCCCTCTCTAATCATGAAGAAGAAGCCTACAAGCTCTATTCTTTAGATTGTTCTAGGAGTTAGTCTAGAGTGGGAGTTAGAGTTGAGTCGAGTTGTGCTCGGGATTTCCGGAGTCGTCTTCTGGAGAGTCTGGTATAGCTCCTGTATCTTTCCTTCTTTGTAAGACTTTATCTTATTCAATATATAAATCTCTCTTTACTTTACTTAGTATTTACTTTTAGCATTTCTATACTAGATATAGTCTTGCTATATGCTTTTGCTCTTTAATAGCCTTCACACCCATAGTCTATGATCCTTGTGACCTTTCCCGTATGCGATCATTGCCTGTCATAGGGTGCTTTGATTATTTGATCGTAGTCAAAGTAGTAAGTTGTGTGTAAGCGTGGTGCTTATACATCATCTTATCCTTGGTTATCGCTTGTTGCACGGATTGTTTGTGGTAGCTAGCAAGAGGTGACAACCTTGTCTAGTCGTTGTGTTCCACCACGTGTTCTTAGGCAAGTTCTTAAAAGGTAAGGCCCCCGTAAGAAGAGGGCGCGGTCCGGTAGGAGTTTTTTCCTCCTACTGATCTATCCCCTCGCCTAGCATACTTGTATTGAGGAGACAAACTATAGTGTCTAGACTAGTTAATTAGCTAAGTATATTGAAGTAGAGTGAAGTACATAGGAGTCCATGTTCTCTTCTCGTTGTCCTCCCACCTAGCTAGTCTCTGAGGTCCGTTCTAAGTATCCTTTACCGTAGATTCTTCATTCATCAACCCCTTCCTGTCACATATATCGTTTACCCCTCTATACTAGTTGGTACTAAAGTTAAGGTGCTCTCTAGGATCTCTCTCTAGTTATCATTTCTAGCAAGGCTTTCCTTTGGGATAATATAAATTAGGGAAAATTAGTTCTATAGCACTGAAAGATCACAAAAATCGTAAAATACCATCCAAAGTTTCAGCCAATGTAAACTACCACTCAAAGGTCTAAGAACAATCCAGTTCTAGCACTCTGTTACCTTTTCACGTTAACGACGTCAATTAAGTCGAAAATAACCCTAAACCGTTCAATTTGAACTCAATATGCCATGGACAGCTATTTGAACAAATACGAGGCCCATCCATTACATATTTCAGCATGTACATAATTCATTTCAGGAAACATATTACACATACATATTTCAGCAAGGAATGCAACCGTAGTGTATAAACATTAATTCCAGCACATCACATGTATGGTTCAGCGTCCATAACAAAAGATAGGTTCCATCTGGTACACATAACAGTGCAAGTTCAAGACATAACACAAGTTCTATTTCCATCAAACTATCACATAACAGTGCCATGCATAGTCTCTGAGCTAACAAATTCTAGCCTAATTAATGATGATCCTTCTAGCAATGCCTCCAGGAGATATGCCAGGTGCTGCTGCTGCCTTGCTCCTGGTAGTAGGTCCTGGACTGTCTGGAGTGGAAGTAGCTGCTGCCATCCTTCTTGTTGTTGCCCCAGGACTAACAGGTGATAGTGTGGCCAAGGAAGTAGAGGTTGATGTGTACACCTTCTTAGGTTTCTTAGGAATATCATTGGGTTGTGTCGTATCCTTTGATTTTCTCTTACTACACACAACAAGAAAATAGAAAAGGGATTATTATTCAAAACACACAACAGGAAAGTAATGAAACCAAAGGAAAAGGAGGTTAAAATTACCTAGACTTGGACTTGGTAGGGACTAATGGATTTAGTGGAGCAACACGTTCAGCTAAGTTTGTTGATGCTGCCTTCTTAGATTTTTTAGGAGTGTTATTAGTGCTGGATGCATTCCCTTTCCTCTTCCTACACAAGAACAAGGTGTCGAAGGCATTACTCAACTAAAAAATTGAAACCAAAGAGCATAGTTTTTTTTTACCTAGAGTCAGACTTGGTAGTAACTAAAGGTGGTAATTCATCACCAAGTTCAGTAGGAGGCTCCCTGCAGCCCTTCACAATATGCCCAAACTGGAAGCATCTTTTGCATTGATAAAGGCCCCTTTTCCCTGGTTCACCCCTACTCTTGATCCTTTTCACTCATGGCCTACCAGCAACCCTTTCTAGTTTTGGAGGCCACATCTCAAACCCAGGATCAGTTGGAGGCCACTGTGACTTGTCAACCATCGGGTTCACTAAAAAACTGGTAAGTAGCCTTGAAACGCTCAATGGAGTAATAATCATGCACATATTCATCAAGTTTCACTTTTCTTAGTGAACCTATAAAGGCTATAGCATGGGTGCAAGGTTTCCTAGAGATCTGCCATTGACCACATGAGCATGTTTTCCCTTCAAGGTCCACAAAATGCCTCCAAGGAAAGTTGTCCCTAGTCAATCCAGAGACTTCAGCCTTTAGTCTGCCACTCCCCTTGATTGTATAATTCAAGTTTCTACTCTTCTCCTTCAGCTCATTGAGAACACTAGGAAGGATTGACCCTTCAAGCTTCTGACTTATAAGCTGCCTCATTGCTATCTTCTCCATGATCTTACCTCTAATCATGTCCATGAGATTATCCACCAACAAACCTTTGAAATCCTTGATCCAATTATTGAAGCACTCTGATACGTTATTATTGACATAATCCACCTTGCACTCCCCTGAAAACTTTGCTCGCGACCAAACATGCTTGTGGTTGTACTGCAAGTAAGGGATTGCTTCTAGACAGGTTTCTAAAATTTTGTTCCAAAGCCATTCATGCCTCCTAGTAGTACATGCCCAAGCACAAGGCCACATGTACTTTAACACATCTCCCTGGTATTTCTTTCTAAAATTATGCATGAGGTGTCTAAAACACTCCCTGTGTTCAGCTACATCTCCAAAGACTTTATGGACTGCTGTCTCTAGACCCTTGCAAGCATCAGTGTGGATTGCCAATCCACAAGGAGTCCCAATTGCCCTCTTCAATTGCTTCATGAACCAAATCCAATTGTCTTTAGTCTCCTTGTAAAAAATGCCATATGCCACTGGGTACATCCAATTATGCCCATCAATCGCAGTTGCTGCAGCTAGCTGTCCATTATACTTGCCTGTGAGGTGAGTTGAGTCAACTCCAAGGTAAGGCCTGCATCCCACAAGAAATCCATCCACACATGCTTTGATGGCACCTTTAGTCTTCTTATAATCAATCTCTACTACACTTCTTGGGCATGTAGCTTCCAACTCTGCTTTGAAGCTCCACAACTTTCTAAAACTTTCCTGTCAAGTGCCATGAAGTTCATCTATTGCACGCTGCCTTCCTTCCCAGACCTTGGTATAAGCTATTTTGACTGGGAACTGCCCCTCAAGGTGTTCTTGCAATTTCTTAGGACCCATTGTTGGTCTGGTCCTTAGTATATCTTTTGCTCTATCAGCTATCCACCCCTTCTTTGCCTCTTTACTTAGCACTTGGCTTGTGCTAGCACATGTATGACCTTCAGATATTGAAATGACCTAAGAACAGTATGAAAACAAGTTAGCAACCTAAAAAATATGAAAACAACAAGTTGTATAAAAATAGCAAGCTGCACTAAAAACTGTACGAAACTGTACTGAAAGTTGTACTAAAAGTAACAAGTTGTACGAAACTGTATGGAAACTGTACTAAAAGCTGTACTAAAAGTAACAAATTATTAATAAACCAACAACTTAACAATCTAAAATCTATATAAAAATTGTATATAAAATAGTTTAAAAACAACTAGTTCACCATGAAAGTAGGGCATCCAAGGAGTCTCTTTGCATGAACTTTCCATTCACACTCTGGAGATGCACATTTGGCCCTGTACCTTGACTTGTCACTATGCACCACAAAAGTCTCAAACTCCCTTTTGATTGCAAATTGCTTCATAAGTAGCACAAAGGCATCCTTGTCAACAAATGTTGATCCTTGCTTTATGTCAGGGTTATCTCAATCATATGTGGTGTGTGCAACAAACGCAGCATTGGCCATAGTGGCTTCGTCACTTGGTACAACGTCACGATCAAATGCTTCTTGTTGCTTCCCTTTTTTCTCCCCTTTGTTCTCCACTTTTTTGTTTTCTTGCAACACTTTTGCAATCTTATCTCCTTGAGCTACCTTTGACTTCTTGAAATATCTCCATTCTTCATCAGCGCCAATTGGTTCATCTCCCTCAGGGTCAACACCAGGCTCTAGGTAATGCTCCTTTTCTTCCTCTTCTACTCTAGCAGGACCAGCTGCTGTAAGTCCAAGTTCTGGTACTTCAGCCCATTCTTGACCATTGTATTGTGGCACCTCTTGTGCAGCTTGAGCTGAGGACTGATTCACCTCATTTATAATTTGAATGTGTAGCTCATTCAATTCATCTGTGACTTGAACTAGCTGCAGATTGCTATCATCTGTGACATTAACATGTAGCTCATTCTCAACATCGATCACATTCAAAACACCTGCATCTGAGCATCTATCAACAGTCATAATAAAATTCACTTGTCTTGATGCGCGCATTAAGGCCATAAGCTCCTTATCACTAGCAAGCCGCATTGTTTGACCATTCTGATCTGAATACCAAAAATTTGGTTCCTGATAACTTGCCCAACTTTAGTGCTTTGAAACATCATCCTCCATCTCAATAATGGAGTACTCCTCTGCATCCACCCACCACTCTAGATTTCTTCCCTTATGATACACAGATCGATTATCCAAGACAGTAGAGAACGAGCAAACATCAATCAAAATTCTACACGCATTCTTCTTGTCAACCCTGCAATAGTAGCAGTGCAGAAAATTAACCGCACTACCTTGCAAGTCATTCTTTTTTGTCACAATTTTCACACAATTCTGAGTCAAACCACGTTCAGACACTGACCAAGGTTCTGCATTATTTTAGGGGCAGTAGATGAACATGCACATCTGAGCTAGGGTTCAAGAAATCTCACCCTTCAGGGATCTCAAATTGATGCATGTGAAAAAGATCTGCACCGCGCCTTTGACGAAGAAGAACAACAACGCCGAGAAGATTAGGATGTAGCCTGGGGCAGTGGCCCTTGAGCGGCACGCGCGACTTGCACAGCTAGCGCCTGACGTCCCACGCACTGGCTGCTCGTTGGACGGGTGGCTGTCGTCGTGGGCCTGGCCTCCAGGTGGGTGGACGACCCTGTCGCGGGCGTTGCTGCGGCCCTCGTCGGGGAGTCCGTGTCGTGTCCTTCGATGGTGGAGCAATGGAAGGCGGTGCGACGGTGTAGGGGCAGGCAGAGCTGCAATGAGGGGCGAGCAGAGCTGCGGCGCAAGGACGGGCGGAGCTACAACGCAGGGACGGTCACGGGTGGAGCTGCGGCGAGGGGTGGGCGGAGCGGCAACACAGCCGTGTGCTGTGTTCGTCCTTCGTCGATGCTTGCTTGGTGTGGGGATAAGATAAGGTTGATGGTATAATGGACATTTCGCGTGCTGTTGTACCATCCAAAACATGAACCTACGTTTTCAGTGCTAAAATACTGACGGACTGCTAAATCCAATTAACGTTTGGTTTTTTCGGTGGTATTTTACGTTGGCTGAAACTTTGGATGGTATTTTACGATTTTTGTGATCTTTCAGTGCTATAGAACCAATTTTCCCTATAAATTACGATACCTCGGAATACTCCTTGGTGAAGTGCTACAGCGGTATAATCTGTGCGCTTGTGGATTTATCCAATAGTAATAAGAAATACCAACATATGTCAGCTCATCCTTATCTCTATCTGGTGACCATACTCCTTGTTCCCTCAAAGATTGAGCTTCAACCAGTTTCCTTGCTGCTTATGTGAGTCCTACGGTATACGTTAATCTCCCGGTCTGAGGGTCAATGCCTCCCCCGTGACCAAAAAACCACCAGTTACTGCGCTCAGCCCAGTTATTTGATTGCGGTTGGATTCCCCTAGCTTGAAGGTCCTCTTCTTCTTTTTCCCACTTAGGAATGGCAGTCTTGTAGCCACCTAATCCCATGTGATGATGGTATTGCTTTTCTCGGGCATTCTGTTGGTTCTGTTGCGCTCGTGCTTCGCCCTCTTCGAATGTCTTGAAAGCTACAAAGTCATCCCAAAATGGTCTCAACTTGACGTAGGCCTTTTTGTTGAAATCTAGAGTAAGGTTCTTCTTGATAAAATCATTATGCAATGTCTTCTTCCAGGCCTGGAAATATGTTGCCATCTTCTTCATAACATGGTCCCTAACTCTCCCCTTCAGAGCTTCATCTTCTGTATCGAGCGAGAAATGTTGAAGAACTTCTTGCCAAATTAGTTCCTTGTCACGATTAGACACAAAACTAATGTCAGGACGTCCTTTCCTTTGCCGTCATTCACGAGCACTGATCGGAAGCCTATCCCTTACAAGGTAACCACAGTTGAGGGCAAATCTATGTGCATGTGGTCCAAGTACTGCCCCTGTTTCCTCATTGAATTCCGTGATAATGTACCGACCCTCCAATGGCTTCTTCGGACCTCGTACATTTTTACTCTTCCTCATAGTTGTCGTTGATGCAGACGGCTATGTATGTAGACACACAAAACTTAGTGAATTATGTTGATTTTCATGTATACACAAGAGATTGTAGACATATATATATACCTCGGCAACATTGTCTTGCACGATATTTTCTTGTTGAACATCTACTTGATTGGTGTCGTCGTCTACTTAATTAGTGCCATCTACTACTTGATCAGTGCAATCGTTGATCATTGAAATCAAGAAAGCCTCCATGTCATTCGGGTCGTCCATTTCTGCAACTATATATAGTAAAAGGGTTTAGACACTTAGTGTGTGTGTGTGTACACCGTAAACAAGCTAAGTGTGTAACACTTAGAGTAACCACTTAGGGGTAGACACTTAGGGGTTTAGGCACACTTGGGGTAGACACTTAGTCTTTGTGTGACTAATAAAAGGGTTTTGTGTGTGTCGAGGTCTCCAGTGTGTGTGTAATAAAAGTGTTTAGGGTTTAGGCTAGACACTTATGATGTATATCTATAGGGTTTAGAAACTTAGGGGTTTAGGGTAGACACTAAGTAGTGTGTGTGTAATAAAAGTGTTTAGGGTTTAGGGTAGACACTTATGATGTATATCTATAGGTTTAGAAACTTAGGGGTTTAGGGTAGACACTAAGTAGTGTGTGTGTAATAAAAGTGTTTAGGGTTTAGGGTAGACACTTATGATGTATATCTATAGGGTTTAGAAACTTAGGGGTTTAGGGTTTAGGGTACAAATATATACATGTTTACTAGCAATAATAATGGAAGTGTGTGTGTATGTGTGTAAACCCTAAACAAGTGTGTGTGTGTAAACCCTAAACAAGTGTGTAACACTTAGGGTAGACGCATATATCAAATTGACACTTATGGTAATAATTTTCTAATAAAAGGGTACACAATTAATATATATAGCAATAATGGAAAGGTGTGACCCTTTTAATTTGCTAATAATGGAAAGTGTGTGTATATGTGTAAACCCTAAACAAGTGTGTAACAAAGTGTGAGTATAATAAAAGGGTTTAGAGTAACCAAAAGGGTTTAGGGTAGACACTTAGAGTAATCAAATCATATATAGAAATCCATATATATATCAAAAGCATGAATGTGGTACACATAATACATTACTAAAACTAAATCAATTTCCTAAAACTAAATTATATTACTAACATATATCAATTTCCTAAATAAATTTAATAAAACTAGAATATATTACTTCTTCCTTCTTTCTCCTTCTTCTTTCTCCTTTACACACCTTTAGCCTTACAAAATCATTTAGACAAATGTTTGATTAATTTGTGAAAAAAGCAACATAAATATAGTTGAGTCAATTTTTATATTTCTTTTTTTAAACACCTTTTCTCCTCTCCTTCTTCCCCCTCCCTTTTTCCTCTCCTTTTTCCTCTTCTTTCTCTTCTGTTCTTCTTCTTTTTTCTTCTTCTCTAATCTCCGATCTCTCTCTCCAGTGGCTGCTGATCGACCGGCCCGGCCTAGCTAGCTCTCTCGGACCGCGGGCCCGCGAGGTGGAGGCGCGGCGGTGGCGGAGTGGTAGACGACGACAGCTAGCGGCGGCTTGCGCAGCGGCGCGACGAGGCCGGAGGCCGGAGATGAGATGGCGGCGCAGTAGGGGTCGGGGTGTGCGGCGGCGGCGCGCGGACGACGTGGCTCGGACGGAGGCGGGCTCCTCCGACGGTGTGGCTTGGACAGCGGTGCGCGCGTGCGGCAGCGGCGGCTTGCGCGGCGGCGCGACGAGGAGGCCGGAGAGACAGCGGCGCAGTAGGGGGTGTGCGGCGGCGTGGCTCAGACGGCGGCGGGCTCCTCCGACGGCGTGGCGGCGGTTGGAGGAAGAAGGCCGCGGCGCGGTTGTGCGAGATCAACGAAGACAGAGGGAGGAGGAAGACAGATCGGCCGCGACCCTTATATAGGAAGACCACATTTAGCCCCGGGTAACACCTTTAGCCGCGGTTGGTAATGCTAAAGGTTTCTTTAGGTGCCAAACGAAATTTCAGTGGGTTCTTTTATATGTTTTCGTATTGTATATAGTTTAATATCTATATAAATTGCTCTAGGTCTTGTAAATTGCATAATAAATTAAATAGATGTCACAAAATTTTTAAAAAATAACCATTAAATTTCCTTTTGCTTTATTATACACTAGAAAAATGTATAACATAAAATCTTTTACCTTTTTTATAATATCAAATATAAATGTAACTAACCATTAGAATTTGGTTAATGCAAAATTATATTGTTCAATTAAAAAAAATAAAATGTTTGGTTACCAACAGGAAATTAGTTTATGCATTATTTTAACGTTAAACTATTTGTGTTTCACCATTTATTGTCCAATTATGTGACCTTTAAGTGTACCCTTAAATAGAAAATTGTTAATGAGACACTAAATGACCCTAAATGAAAAACGTTTGAATACAAAGGTTTTATAACTCATCAAGATCATTCATTTTAGAACTAAACTTTTTCACTGACAAATGTAGATATTCATTAGTCACTAAATGACTACAAAATAAGTATTAGTAAACATTAATTTGACCAAATACAAATGTAGATCTTTATTTATTTGACCAAAATGCCCAATACACTTAAAGCAGACAAATCATCATTCGTCTGCTCAGCATCGACAGACTTCTTGAGCTGGCTCACTGTCTCATCAGCCTTCGTAGCCTTCGCGACGTATGTAACATACTCTTCCTCCCAGTACCAGCCACGGCATCCAGTGCCATCCCATTGAAAATAGAAATAAAAAATTAACACTTTAATCAAAATCATCAGGAAATATAGGTACAAATTAACCATGCATAACCATCAAATGTGACAAAATATATAACTCACATTGCGATCTGGACACTTATAGAAGATCCGACCGTTGTTGGGACCCGCCTTCCCCACTCGGTACTCTTTCACAGTCTTTTGCATACACTTACCACAGGTAATGAGAGGGAGGTCTGGCCTTAGTCGCTTCGGAACCGGATCAGAGGCCGAGTGTCCCGAAGCAGTTGTCATCTACTCTCTATACTCATTTTTCAAACTAGATATTATAAATTCCTTATATTCTAAACAAAGAAAATAAAACAACTAAAATTTACAATTCTCTAAAATCATCAAATGTGTCATGTAGACAACTAAAGTATTCTAGGTAGCTACCTTCTTCATCTAAATATATAATTATTTTGAGCTCAAGTGACATATATATAAATCAAGAACAATCCACCATATAAATCCACCATCTATATTTCTCAAACTAAGCTAAACTAATCTTGAAATGTGGAACATATAATACCCTAGAAATGAAAGGTGTATACTTAGAATACTAATTTTAGTTGTCTTGTTCAAAATATTCAAACAATGTCAAGTGAATGAAACTTAAAATGGCAAAAAAGAGAAAATCATAAAGAAAAATCACATATAGAACAAGAAACAATATATGTTGCGGCTAAAACATGAGAGGTTGTAGATAGTAACCTTTCAACGAGTCGATGGAGGCGTAGAAGTGATCAAATGAAGCAATAACCGAAGAGGAGATGAAGAACAATGAAGAACACCAAGAACAAGAGCAAGAATAGATCGGGCTCGGGCGGAGAGAGGAAGAGAGTTCAAATAGGAGGACCTTTATTTCCGGTTGGTGTTACCAACCGGGGCTAAAGGCCTAGAAATAGCCCCGGTTGGTGCCACCAACCGGGGATAAAAGCCCCCCTGACAATGTCTGACAAACGAGCCATTGGGAGGGGGCTTTTAGTCCCGGTTGGTGGGGGCTAAAGGTCCCTTTAGCCCCGGACGCAATTTCTACCGGGATTAAAGCCGATTTTGCCAATCGCCGAAAGGTGTGTTCTCTAGTAGTGTCAACAACGACACAAGTGAACAATAGCAGTTGGCATGCACATGACGAATATATTATAGTGTGTCCATCCATGCAATGCTCGCAGTAACCACGGTTGGCAAAATATTATCACCAAGTTTTTTTCGAATCAACATTATATTATCACCAAGTTGGGAGATAAATTCGGTGATCATCACGCTGGGGAGATGTGATTCGCTGTCCATATCATCATAATTAGCATAGACTCATCAAGTGATGATTAAAAGATACTAACATTAATTGCGTCATTGTAGTATACATTCTGATGGGCAATGCAACGCTTTTGATTGAGAAGGGATTTGTATTATTAGTATAATAAAGGGCCACGAGCTAGGTCTGACCTTAGAGCTTGCGCGTGCGATTATTGTATTATTGCTTGCTTCAGTAATATATAAGCTATATGCATGCGCGCGATCGTCGGAGCTGATCAGCACACCCTCTATGAAAAAGCCGGTGGGAGAATGATCGGGATCGGATTGAATAGAGTATCTCCGAGATGCATCTCGGTAGATTTTGACTAGATAGCTAGTTACGCGCGCTGCTAGCTGTTACCAGCGTTAGACCGGCTGATTGATTGATTATTATTGTTATATACTCTTAAAAAGGATCTGCGCGTATCATGCATGAACTGTGATAGCGTACGTGATGCTCATACATTTTGTAGGTGTGTGTCTCTCTCTATACTTGCATCCATGATTCTCCTTGACTCCACGTTAGAACATGCTTGCAGCTTGCTGGCGGCTGCACAACGTACGTTAGCCGCTATCATGCATACTAATTATTATTTTTACCTTAGTTGTCATATGCTAAGGGGCGGCTAAGGTGAAGCTAATTAAGGACCTGTGTTCTTATTTTGCATGATTGATTCTAACTGTTTATATATACTAGTGGACATGTATGTGTGGCAGACACATGTTCATCTTACTATAGTAGTAAAAAATTACAGGGCCTGTTTGGTAGAGCTCACAATAACTTCATAAAGCTGTTGTGATTTTTTTTTGTCAAACACCTCTTTTCAAAATAGCGTTACTCATGAAGCTATTTTTCTTTCACTCTCACAAAGATATGAAGTGGATCATATCCATGCATAAAGTTGTTGGTGAAGCTGTTTTGCCAAACACTTTTTCCAAAATACTCAGCTTCACCTAGAGAGTTACACATGAAGCTATTTTGTAAAAAAAATAGCTTCAGAAGTGAAACAGAGCTGTACCAAACACATGTTAATACGGCAACAAAATTCCATGACAATGAACAACAATAGGACGTACAGTAAGAAGAAGTATATATAGACAATCATTGAATTGAAAGGTATTTATATGATTATTATTTTTCACTTTGTGTCTACTTTGCTTGTGAGTTGTGGAATTAAGGCTCCATCTAGAGTTTTGAGATTTTCACTACTTAGTAGTTACAGTTGATAAGTTGTGACTTCAAGAATTTTTTAATTGATATGTTTTAAAATTGTTGTGTTGACCTGTTTTATTTTAACGAGATGAAAAAAATATATTAGTTAACATAATTACAATTCAAAGTATTCGTCGCTTCATTGGCCAATAAATTTTAACGAGCTGTGATATTTTCCGTGGTATTACCATGGAAAAGGGATATGAGCACGCACCTTAAATTGGCCAGGGCCAACAATCTAAGGTCATCGATCAGCATTGAAGTTCTATGACATCGTGTGGGATGGGTCGAGGAGGCACTGGGCGGCACGGGCGCACGGCATAGAAAGTCCTGGACTTGTGCGAGCTAATATATCACGCCACAGGACACCAGTTGGCTAGTTGCCCTTATTATGGCCTACCACTTGAGAGCAAGGACACTGCGCAGAGGACAGAACTACCAAAAGAGATTGATGCCAGAGGCGAGGTTGCGCACAAGTATAGGCGAGTGAATAGAAAATTCTAGGTTAAAAAAAAGGATACCGACCATTAACGGTAGTGTTGTAAATGGATGTATAAGCCTATCAAAGTATCAATCTGGCCATTTGATTCCAAGATGTTTGATCTATTTTTAAAGAAAATATATCAATGTAGTAAGACAAGATGATCATGAATTAATTGGATGAGAGGTATTTTCGGATTTTTTTACTTTTTTATAGTACATAGAAATCTGTAACACCTAATTAAGGGTCTGTTTAGCAGATCTTCTCCTGAGAGGCTCCTCTAGAAGAGTTAGAGGTGTGGCTTCTTCAAAACGAATCTGACTCCTTTATGTTTAATGAAAAACGGCTTCTCAATTAAAATATTTGGCGAGGCTCCTCCAAAGGAGGTAGAACCGAAGCTAGCGAGGAGTCCTGCCAAATAAGACCTAAAATATATAATACCGACACTTTTGTCCAAATTCATCTCCAAAACACCTAGGATCGCACACCTGCCGCCTCAGCTCGTCTGCCGCCATTCACGTTTCGGAAATCACCAGCCCACGAACCTCGTTTCCCCACACTGGCTGACATCCTGCAACCTCTGGTCGTTTACCGTCACTAGTAGAGAACAGACATTTGAACGATATATCAATTTGGCTTTAGTCTTGGTAATACCAACCGGGACTAAAGTCCCTTACTCAATGGCTAGTACAACAACCGTTTGCAGGTGGAGTTAAAAACTGGGACTAAAGGTACCAAGACCTTTAGTCCCAGTTGGTGTTACGAACCGGGACTAAAGATACTTTTAGTCCCGGTTGATGTTACGAACCGGGACTAAAGGTCTCTTGCTGAGTTGGTTCAAAAGGAAAATGTCTCATTCATTGTCAGATGCGTTGGGTAGGTGGAGTGGTATGCTGCATGCGATGCTGTGATGGAGGTGTCTTGGGTTTGATTCTCCCAAGACGTAACGGTGGAAGGATTTATTTATTTTTTTGCTGGGAGGACCTTTAGTCCCGGTTGTGACAAACCGGGACTAAAGGGATGCCGGGACTAGAGGAGTTTTCCAACCGGGACTGAAGCCATGTTGCAAGCTAACAATAGCTATTAGAGCAAAGTTAATAATATAGCCAGTTTCTATATGTAAGATTTTCTTATTGTCTTCTCTCAGATCACCCATTAATAATTAACTCTTCGCTATTAATACATGGTCCATTTGTCTTTTTCATGAATTTTTTTGTTCTTGTATCTGAGTTAGATGTATATTGTCAAATTGGATGTTTGGTACCAATTAAATAAATTAAATATAATTTATATTATAAAACTAATTATAATGCCATGTAGTACTTCACGAGACGAATCTATTAAGCATAATTAATCCATTATTAACATATATTTACTGTAGCACCATATTGTCAAATCATAGACTATTTTATATCAATAGATTTGTTTCGTAAAATAGTCTTTGGCTGACAAATTAGTTTTATAAATAGTTTATATCTAATACTCTTAATTAGTGTCTAAATATCCGTATGACTGGGACTTTTTTTAGTCCCTGTAACCAAACAGGCACCGGCCGCATCTCCTCTTTCTCTGTCCTCTCTTCTCCTCTCTATATCAGTATTTAGTCACCTTCGAGCCTACTATTATACTTACTCAAGAGATGTTTGATCCACGAGCTGAAGTTTAATCCGTCTCATATTATTAGATGTATGCACTGCAGCTTTCTACTGCATGACGGTCTCGGAACACGTACAAGCCCACAAAACACGGCCAAAGCTCGGGCTGATGCAGCTGGGGCCTCGGCCATGCCTGCCCGGCCTGTTTTCCTAGCTCGTCCTTCCTTTCCCACGCAGCACGCATGCCTACCCTCATGCGGCATCTGCTCTGCTGCTTCGTCCTTCCTTTACCCACGCATGACGGACGCACTGCACAAGCGCCGCCGTCCTTTCGCCACGCCAGGGCAGGAGGGCAGGCAGCCGTGAACGCCGGGGGCGGGCATGCTGCATGCCGGGATGGATCATGGATGGATGGCTGACGCAGTGCAGAGCAGCAGGGTGAGGTCGATGTCACGATGTGCCGTTTCGCTGGGCCGGCCATGCCAGGCACTCACCAGTAGCTCTGCCACAACACCAGCTCACAATCATCATATCCATGCTGTTGGTACGTACGCCATCCCGTCGTCCACGCAGACTTGCCAAAAGGATCCAATCCAATCCCCAATCCAGTTGAAAGTGTTTAAAGAAATTGTTGGAGGGTAGTTCTAGTTCTTTTAAAAAAACCTCTATTCCTACAAATATGTAGTGTATCTTGGCATTGCTCTTAGTCTGATCATCATTTTGATGAGAGAAGGAAGAAGAAACTTCAATCAAACAAAAGGTCCCCTGCACAACCATAAATAAAAGTCATCATCATACTTTGTCATACCACCATTGCAAATAAGAATGTACGAGCTATTTGGTTTCTATATAGTAACCCAAACATAAAGATCGGCCAGTTTAAATCTGTTACCGCGGGGAACATCTTCATTTACGTTTACATTCTTATTGGTACGACCAAACAGCTCGGTAATTAGAGCATGCCCGATAATACCATCTATAAGCAAGACATCCGTTTTAAATTACAAACACGCCTAGTCTAGTCTAGTAATTGAACACTTCAATTTAAATATCATGGTTACTCTCTGCAGTGTTATATTTTCCATGAAACCATGGAAATGAAAAGGGATATAAGGGCCGGATATCCACCAAGATCATCCATCATTTCAATAGTCACTAGTGCAGGATTGAGTTGTCTCGATTGAAAACCCTCTTCAGTCCTGGTTTCCTAACAGGGACTACAAATCCAGGAATAAAGGCCCCCTTTAGTTCCGGGTTAGGAAATCCGAAAAGTGATCCTTTAGCTCTGGTTGGCAATGCTAATGGAGACTAAAGGAGCGTCTGGCCCTTGCCTCTGAGTCTGAGCTGGCATGTTTAGTCTCAGTTGGTGTTATCAACTGGTACTAAACGTTTTTTCCTTTTTCCTTTCCTTTTTATTGTTTGTTTTCAACTCAATTATTTTTTGTTTCAATAAGTTTTTCGTATACATATTCTATGCTACTAATATCGCGTTTGGTTCCCATCTCCTCTCAGCCTGCCTTGCATCTGAGGCTCACGCCATGTATGCTTTGTTGTTTGGTTGCACCCAGCAGCAGAGCCAAGAATCCAATAGATGCAATGTTGTTTGGTTGGGCAGTATTCGAGCACTGGCACACCGTGATGAGTCACGAGCAGAGGTAGCACGTGCTCGCATGAGCAAGGCTGCGGAGAAATGAGATTCATTTTCGTTTCGTAGGAGCCTGACTGCCAAGAGCATCTTACACCATCTAGGCCTAGCCCATTCGTAGGTGCAAGCAACCAAACACCTGAGAATATCATCCCACTAGCCTGGCTCGGCAAAATGCGGGCAACCAAATATGCTATAAGTTTCTGTGTTGAGCATTATATATGCGTAAGAAAATGTATGAAACTACACATATATTTCAAAAGCTTGTGCATTCATGGAACTATAAGCATAAGATAATAAAAGCTCGTAGTACTGCATGTCCTTGGGATTACACTCAACTCAACTATTAATCATGGTTGGGCTTCAATTTTCCATCATCGTAGAACTCTCCATTGTGATCTAATGCCTGGGCATTAATAAATACTGCTGATGAAGAGATCCGAGGACATGCAGTACTTTGAAAACTTACATATTCATGTAAGTGTGCCACATAGGAGCGAGTACCGTGGTGTTGACTGCAAATGTGTATGGAGACTAGTTCAATGTACTTTGAACTTACATATTCATGTAAGTGTGCCACATAGGAGAGAGAACCCGTAGCCTAATGATACTTGACTTTATTGCGGTCTACTTGTTCTTTTCACACGTTTCCTATAAGAGAATTAACATGTCAGATGAGATTATAGATTCAAAATGAAGAGATCCTTTGGAAATTGATTGTGAAAGAAGCATATATGGCAAGATACTCATACCATGTTCTTTGGATCAGACCACTTTGCAATTAGTGCCCTCCACTCTTCATCAATCATGTAAGAAACAGGAGAAGTTGTCCTAATCTCATTTGCAGGTACACCATTGAAGTATTTCTTCTTCAGCCGATAACAGTTTTGTTTTATCACAGAGCGCATTATATCGGTGCAAGATTCAGTTGTTGAACTGCTATTAGGAAGGGTCAAACATCCCTAGGTAAATGACAATTCCATAGTTAGTTAGTCAACTCAGGTTAAACATGTATACAAGTTAACCATAAAAATAGTAATGCACTTACATTTAGCTGCATTACAAAACTCTTGTAGTATTTGTCGTCTTTCTTGTAATCTTTCCAATGAGGTAGGACAGACATGTTTTCCCAAACTTGGCAGCTTGAACATGATCATGAGGCCTTTTATTGCCTTCAGCAATAGCTATGAGCAATCTCCTCATAGCTTTAGTCATCTTGTCCAACTATTTTCCCAAACAATGATGTCAGCCTCTGATGCAAACTTGGCAGCTTGAACATGATCATGAGGCCTTTTATTGCCTTCAGCAATAGCTATGAGCAATCTCCTCATAGCTTTAGTCATCTTGTCCAACTATTTTCCCTTAGTTGCTTCCCTAGGTCTCCTTAGAGCTCGCTCTGCAGTAGCTACAAAATAGAAGCCACATTTGATGAAATGTTTTAGTTCCATATAAATGAGCAAAAGAGATGTCATAGTTCACTGAAAAAACTATAACTTGCCTTTAGTTCCTTCACCTCCATCTACATTGCCTTCATCAGCACTTGTACTATCAAGACTAGCAGCTCCACTGCCTTCCTCTGCAGGTTGTCTCTCATGATCAGTAACTTGTAGTATAGCTATCTGGTATGCCATCACCAGCATCTATAGGAGCCTCTACACTGTCCCCATTTGTAGCTGCACTATTAAGCCTTTTTGATGATCTTCTTTCGACTCCAGAATGTTGCACCTGTGATTCTATAGATGCCCTCACTCTCTTGTTCCTACTTCCTGGAGCCATGTTAGGATCTCTCTTCTTTGAAGCGAGGGTTTTCCTTCTACCCTTTGTAGGAAACTATGCAAAATAAAGTCAGTCATGTGCAATATTAAGCAAGACCATATATTAATTACAGGTATAAAATAAACAAGATGAATCTGAAAGCAGGATCATATATTAAAGATCAGATTGAAAACATTCAAATGCAATTCTAATATTCCCCATCCACTACTTGGAAGGTTAAAGAAGCACCTTAATTGCCAGGGGTTGTGGTTATTCATCAGATTCAGTGTCATCATCATCATCATTATCATCATCATCACTATCTCCTTGATCATCATCGCCAAGGAGATACTCTGATGATTCCGAATCTGAACTGTTGGTTTTCTTGTTTACTAATTTTTCCCCTTTGTTGATGCAGGTTGTGGTACAAAATTATTAAAACAAGCAGATAGATGGTGCAGTCCCATTTCTTCCATTTTCTTTGAATTCTCCGCCACAAATCTATCCCGCGTCCTCTCATAATCGGTTATTGGAGGTGGTATTACTTTCAAGATAGCACAATGTGCCTATTAGTTCATAAAAAGGAGTTTACTAAGAGCTAGGAGGTCATACTAATTGCAAGAGAGATAAGAGGGAAGGGCAAGTAATGCATGCTGTAGAGCAAATAGAAAGAGAGGTGATAGTTTTTTTTAGAAAAGGGAATATATTAATATCCCAGCTTCCGCATCGACTAATGCGTCTGGCTGTTCATTATTACAAAAAAACTTTGAGTGAATAAATACTACAGGTGATATGTGAAGTAACAATAGTTCATGAATTTCTACTTTAAAGTGAGATTGGGGGCATATATATTCCAAAATTGAATATAAATTATTAAATTGCACGACCTATGCAAAGCTGAAGGGGAGTAGAAACTGTACGAATGAGAGAAAACTGAATTTGTGAACAGTGCAGGTGTATTACCTTCCTCTTGTGCATGTTGCTTATTATGTTGCCCCCTAGTTACCACCATCGAGGTCGTCAAAGGGGAAGCAGAGCTGGTGCGATGAACCCTTGTCGACGACGAAGTAGATCTAGTGCGAAGTCCTCGACAATGACCCAAATCCTACGATGGTTAGGGTTACGTTGTGGCGAGTGAAATGTGGATGAGGTCAGAATGTTCTTGGGACGAGAGAGAGAGAGAGGGATGCGCCAAACGAAGTAGTCGGCAACGACGCAACTCATCGCCGTCTATGGTCGGTGACGAAGTAGTGTCCCGGTTTGGTGGGGTGGAAAATAGGTGGAAAGGGGAGGGGAACAGCTCATCGACTGTGGTTGTGTTCTGGCTGGGCGATCAGGTACCTGGTCGTCATGGTCGAGGAAGCAGCTCGTCAACGGCGGTTGACTCCAGGCGGCGGCGGCGGGTAGGGTCTGAGAAATGGGGGGAATGAGAAGAATGAAACGAATTAAGGGGATAAATGGGTGATTAGTGGCGGGATAAAATTTTAGGACGACGAATTTTTTTGGCGCTCTTTTTTTTTGCCACAAGCTGGGGTATGTCATAATTAAATAAAACCGCATCGAAAGAATGCTAAAATCACTTGAATATCGCAGTGGTAAGGCATGTTGATTTTGGTGCCATGCTCCTGGGTTCGAACCCTTTGGGAGGCAACTTTTTGTTTTTTCCAAAACTTTTGTGATCTTCACTATTTTTGTTTTTCCTATGTCTATTTTTTGGATCCATGTAGATTTTTGTTTAGCACTAACATGTTATGGTGTATGATCATCCCAAAAAAGTTTCAAATGATTCGAAGAAAGTTGTACTACACATTCCCCACAAGGATGAACATCCTTGAGTGACAAGGGTATGTTTGAGCGATGGATGACTCTGTGATGATGTGCATCACCACTTCCTCAGAATGATTTGAATTTTTTAACAACATTATACACCACAATGAAGTGTCCATGCAAGTTTTCAGATTTTTCTACTTACCTTAGGTTTTGTTTCCATAAATTCTTGAGTAAATCAAAATATAATGACATTAATAGGTAAACTAGATCTAAAAATTGCACAAATGCACACAACATCATGGGACGCCTCCATAATTATCCCAAAAAAGTTTCAAATGATTCGAAGAAAGTTGTACTACACATTCCCCACAAGGATGAACATCTCTCCTTGAGTGACAAGGGTATGTTTGAGCGATGGATGACTCTGTGAGGATGTGCATCGCCACTTTCTCATAATGATTTGAAATTTTTTTACAACATTATACACCACAATGAAGTGTCCATGAAAGTTTTTAGAATTTTCTACTTAGCTTAGGGCTTTTTTCTATTGATTCTTGAGTAAATCAAAATATAATCACATTAATAGGTAAACTACTTCTAAAACTTGCACAAATGCTCACAACATCATGGGATGCCTCCATAATCATCCCAAAAAAGTTTCAAATGATTCAGAGAAAGTGGTACTACATATTCCCCACAAGGATGAACATCTCTCACTGAGTGATAAAAGTATGTGTGAGCGATGGATGACTCTGTGAGGATGTGCATCACCAC
Source organism: Microstegium vimineum (assembly GCA_022036555.1). Classification (NCBI taxonomy): domain Eukaryota; kingdom Viridiplantae; phylum Streptophyta; class Magnoliopsida; order Poales; family Poaceae; genus Microstegium; species Microstegium vimineum. Next base: position 27,839,286 of record CM039129.1, on the reverse strand, counting down.
TTTCTCAAAATGATTTGAAATTTTTTTACAACATTATACACCACAATGAAGTGTCCATGCAAGTTTTCGGATTTTTCGACTTACCTTAGGGCTTTTTCCATTTATTCTTGAGTAAATCAAAATATAATCACATTAATAGGTAAACTAGTTCTAAAAATTGGAAAAATGCACACAACATTATGGGACGCCTCCATAACTAGTTCAAACTCAGGAGCTGGGGATGAAACTGTGCTAGCCAAACGATTGTGCCATTGAAGTATTGTCATAAGGACTCGGGCATGACTTTATTTAACTGAAACCCATGGTGCTAGTTACATAAACAGAACCCGCATCCGTTACCCTCCCTCTTCCTCCACAACCGTCGCTGCAGCCTTCGCCTAGGGTTTTCCACAACCACCGCCGCCGCCGCTGAGGGAGAATGGCGCCTAGGAAACGCAATACAGAGCAGTCGAAGCGTGTGAAAAACCACCAGCGGGATGCAAAGGGCAGGTTCAATGGCCCGGTGTTGCCGGCCACCCCGCCCTCGGCTGCGGCGGAGACGAGTCATCATCAGGGAGGAGTACAGGCCAGGAGTCCTATCTCGGCGGTGCAGCGTACTCCCGAGGCGCCGTCTAGGCGAGGACCAACCTCGCAAAAGCCTAGGAATGGAGAGGTCTTCCCATTATTGAAATCGACGACTCCGGAATGTCCTGATACTGGACCTCCGATGACTCCGAATGGGAAACAAAGGATGAAGACCATGACCCTAAGGTGAGATTCCCCAGTTCGAGGTCCTATTGAAATCATCTATGTAGGATTTGTTGTTGAAATCATCTATGTAGAAGTTGTTGCTAGGATATACTTGTGCTGATCAAATGAGATGAGTGAAATTGGAGTTGTTGTTTTGGAAATCATCTATGTAGAAGTTGTAGAGAAATCACACAACCTTGAGATATGAAAATGAAATTATATATCTTGGAGTTCTTGTTACGATAGCTTTGTGATGATCAATTTATATTAGATAATCAATGTGGTTTATGCAATTTTCTTGATTAAAATGGTATATGCCTTGTTCTTGTGTGTATCTTATCTGTTGTGTTTGTCTATAAGTGATACACTTGTTGGCTTCTCTGTGCAGACTTGCATAGCATGTCTGGTGGAGGAGTTGAAGGAGAAGGACAAGACGATCGAGCGGCTGAATCGTCGGGTGAAGCAACTGGAAAAGAAGAAGTAGGCCAGGCAAGTCTGGTGGAAGCACCTCGACACCTAAGTATACATATATGATGCAGACTACTGTGAAGCACCTAGATGACTTTTTCTTGGTTTTTTCGATGTATCTGAAAGTGTTTTGGATGAACCTCGTAGTCCTAGCTCAAAATGTGGTGTTGTTAAGTAGTCTTTTAGGATATGGTGATGGATGTGTGAATAACTTAGGAACTGATGTTGGATGTATGAACTTAAGTCTCACTTGGTGATGGATGTAAGAACCTAATAGCAATAATGCTTATCTAATCTACCTTGTGTCATAGTAGCCTGATGGTTTGCTTTGTTTTCAGTGATCTTATATATAACTGTGATGTACAACAATCTGAAGTCATATAATTATGTGATGTAATATAATCTCAACTCATATAATTCTCTGTTGTCAAATAAGCTCAACGATAATTCTGAGGAAAAAACTGAACTCAACAAAAAAAACTCTACTGAACTATGTGCATAAAGTCCACTCAACTATCCATACTCCAAATCATCATCTTCATCATCTGTGGACATGACATCATTGTTGTCAATGTCACCATCACTACAATATTGCTGCATTGTATCATCATCATCCTCATCCTTACTCTCTTCAAGATTAATAGCAGTTTCTTTCTTGTTTCTTATAAGTTTCTGTAAATTGCCTTCAATTATAGTGGCTTGTCCACCTTCAACATTGTGCATAACCTCATTATCATCACCTTCTTGCACTATATGCTTAGTATCAGAACAATAATCATTCTGATGCACATCATGACTGCCATATTCTGTTTCAACCACATCAATATTCCTATGCTCAAATTTCTGTACAACTCGCCAATCTCTACATTGTGGAGTTGTATCTTGCAGGTAAAATACCTTTTTTGCTTGCTTTGTCAAGATGAAAGGATCAGTGTTGTACCAAAATGATTGCGCATTGATGAATTTGAAATGTTTGTCATCTCGTAAGCCCACAGTCTTGCCTAATTGGTTGTACCAATCGCATCGAAATAAAACCACCGACCGACGAACTTGATAATCTGAGGGATATGCAACTCAATAACCTCTTGAAGGACACCATAAAAATCTATGCTCTTTCCAGCATGTGAACCTTCAGTCATTACACCACTGTTTTGTGTCTGCATTAACTTCTCATGATCCACAGTGCTATACATCACTCCATTAGTCTTGCAACCTGCACTAATCTTAACTCACTGAACTAGACCACATGATAGTGCCCATAGTCCTTCACTAACCGATTTTAGATTCTCACTGTGCTTGTTTTCAATCTGTTGCAACACAATTACTCAGGCCACCATTTACATATGGATAATAATGCATTTACTATGCCTATAAACAAAATGCTGAGTGACTTACATGGGACTTAAACCACTTTACAAATCCCTGTTCGACCATTTGATCTACTTCATTTGGACATGCACCTTGTTGCACTACCTCCTCCCTGTATATGTTGTAGGAAAAAATCGATTTGTAAGAATGATTCCAAATTTAATAAATAAAACACAAACTAAATCTCAAACATACTTACTCCAAACATTACTCTACTTCTTCAGCATTATGTAGCACATACCAAACTAACTTAGTCCTGACAGCATGATCAATGTACTCGGTCCTATTAGCTCCAACAAGAGTAGCACCATGCTTAAAAACAGATATGTCATTAGGCAATGGCATCTCTATACCACTATCGTCGTCCTGGTTAAATTTAGTGTCAACATCCTCCATGTACCTAGAACAAAAGGTCAAGGTGTCACTTGTCATATATGCCTCAGCAATCGATCCTTCCGGCCTAGCCCTGTTCCTTACAAAATTCTTCAAAGTGCCTAGTCGCCTTTGTATTGGGTACATCCATCCATACGGAACAGGTCCTCAAAGCAGTGCCTCATCGGGAAGGTGGACACACAAGTGCACCATGACATCAAAGAAGGCAGGTGGAAAGATTTTCTCAAGCTTGCATAGTATCAATGGAATTTCTTCTTTCAGCCTTTTCACAACATCTATCCTTAGATTTCTAGTGCATAACTCCCTGAAGAAGGTCCCCAGCTCTGCAATTGCTTCATATACATCCTTCCTCACTAGTCCTCTAAGGCCAACGGGTATGATTCTTTGTAGGAGTATGTGGCAAGAATGTGTCTTCAGCTTTCCAACCACCCTTGAACCATCTTCACTTATGTATCTTGCTAGGTTAGCCACATATCTATCAGGAAACTTGATACCTTTGAGGAAACTTGCAAAACTCGACTTTCTGATCCTTTCCCAACACATATGGAGCAGGTGGAGCCTTGCAGACTGAGTTTCTATCTTCCTGCAAGTGCAATTCATGTCTTATGCCCATATCATACAAATCTAGCCTAGCGTTTTGTGTCTCCTTGGAGTTTCCTAGTATATTGAGTAATGTGCCAAGAATATTTTCACATACATTCTTTTTTATGTGTGTTGACACTGTTTTTGGTACGTGTCAATATGAACCGAATGCGCTGATCAATAAAGGAACGGTTGTTGGTCCTTATCGGCATCAATATACTACCGATCAGGTTACCGATGGAAGCAGAAGGACATTGCTGATTGGAAGTATTGCCGATGGATGCAGAATGATGTAGCTGACGTCAGCAGAAAGCTGTCGATGGCAATAGAAGGAAGTTGCGGATTGAAGGAATCTGCCGATGGAAAGTTTCATCGTAAGGAAGACGGATAAGGAAACTAGTGATTTTTATGCCAGTATTATTATTATAGTTTGAGTCCGACTCTTGCACGAGTCGTTTATTTCCTTAAAAATAGGAGTTTTGTTTAGGTATGAGTCGTGTCTGTTTACAACTACTCCTGCTGGGGTATAAATATGTATCGAGGGGTGGTGTAAAAATATATACAATCAATCAAATACATCTATTATTTTCGTCTACTTTTTCCAGCAAATTTACTTTCATCGCATTAGTTCTAGCTTATCTACGAGTTCTTACGAAGTCTCGATGGGCTGCATCTACACGATCTCCGTCAACCTCGCGAGTTCCGCGTTTTGAGCATTCTGAGTTTTGATGTCCAGGCGTATCGTTGTCGTCTCGTTCAATTTTGTTCTAGTTATCGTCCTTGTTGATTAACTGGTCAAATCGACTGGCACACCTTGGATATCGAATTCGGGTATAAGCCTAAGGTGTTTGTAGATCTGACGTTTTTTGTGTCAACACCTCTTTTGGCACAGCCGGTGGGACCAATTACAAGATCATGGACAATAACACTGATGTCAATCCGAGCAATGTCATCGAAGTCTCCAAAGCGGATCTGAAAGATGATCAGAAGCAGGCTATGGAGCGAGCTATGGAGGAGTACAAGTAGTTGTACATGAAATCCTTCAGCCTAAACAGGAGCGGCGAAGCTATCCAGAAGCAAGATCCACCGTTACCGCGGCAAGTCACGTTCGACGCCAATCCTGGTAAATTACAAGAGATGGTTAATTCTGCACTAAATCAAGCGTTAATTAGCCACTCCAATGTGTTGTCCAATACTGTATACAATGCTGTTATGCAATCTTTCAAAGAAGGGCAGACACCCCATTATGTTGGTACATCGTATCATCAACCTGGATCGGCATCTACTACAACTCCATCGGCGGTCCCAGTGGCATCTTCTCAACTTGCGAAGCCGCTTGTCGGTGAAGTTACTCCACCAAGATCAAGCCCTGTAAGTGTTGTTCGACTGAATACAGATCCAATAGCATCGGCGATGTCAGAACCTGTAATCCAGAGTAAGCCAACTCCTGCCAATTGGTGGGGATACGGTATGCTTCCAGATCCATCTGTCGATGCTAAATTGATCCAAGGTAACAATGCAGCGGGGAAGGTCCCTGTGGAATCGGAAATATCGGCACAGCCGATGAGCCCAATGATAAATTTTGCTACGTCTTCTCCAAACGTGCAGTTGCCGCCAGGGAGTCTTCAGATGGTGGTACCCAAAGTGCCTTACGGACAACCATCAGCAAGTTCTTTGCCGATGCAACAAGACATGACAGTTGTAAACTATTGGTATTTCTTATGACTATTGGATAAATCCGCAAGCGCACAGATTATACCGATGTAGCACTTCACCGGGAGTATTCCAGGTATCATATTTTCCTCAGGGAACGATAGTGATCTAACTAGGATTAAAGATATGTCCTATGATGAATCAAGGGAGACTATGATAACTGGGTTGAGAGGTTCTATGTAGCAAAGATATCTAACAAGACAAAGCTAGTTATACTGGCTTTATCAGCCCTTCTCTTGCAGGAGGTGATGGGATAGATCAGAAAGAGGGCAAAACTCTAACTGGACCGCACCATCATGTTGTATTGAGGCCTTACCTTTTAAGAACTTATCTGACACATGTGGTGGAATACGAATACTAGATAGAGCTGTCACCTTCTACTAGCATCCACAAACAATCCGCGCGATAAGCGGTTTACAAAGGCAAGATCTAGTCTAGACACCACGTCTACACTATTCTTACTACTTTAACCCTACGTTAAGGCTAAAGCACTCTACTTAAAGTAAAGCGATGAACAAGCGTGAAAAGGTGTATAACAGCTAAACCAGATTTAGAATATTAATTGCTATAAAGAACTCGGATGTATCACTTACAAGTGTTGAACTTACAAGAGGATCGCATCCGCTGAGGTAGAGCTCCGGAGAAGATTCCCAACAGATCCGGGGCTTTCTCTAGAAGACTTCCCTCACTCTCCTCCAACTAGCATAGCACTACTAATAAGGAGTAGTTTCTCCAATGAGGCATGAGTGAGAGTGAGGGCCTATGGGGTCTATTTATAGCTAGAGGTGGAGTAGGGGCTACACCGGTGCCACGTCAGCGATCCGCGCCACCTCCATCAGCCACCGTAGGATGAAACCGTCATTGTAACCATCTTAAATCAACGGAGGAGATCAAGTGGATGCATGGCGGCATGCAAGAAGTCGGTGGGGAGCTGGAACCACCATATGGTGATTCGGCCGAACCCTATGGCAGGTGGGCCCTGCCACTTTTCTTCTAGAAGCTGACCCCACTGGTCAGGGGGCTGTGGGTGGTCTCTGGCCCCACCTAGGCATTCGATCGAATGCCTTTTGTGGCCAAATGGGCTCATCTTTCGCAGGTGGCTTCTAGACGTAATGCTCATCATGATGGTGTATGCCTTGTGCACATTTGCCATACTTGGAAATATGTCATGTTGGGCCTATGGATCCTTGTGCTGTGAATCTGGACCATTGAGAGGTGAATATACTTGGATCCAAGGGTAGAGAGTATTCTTGAGGGTGTTACATGGATCATGGGGGCTAAGGATGCCAAGTGGGTCCATAGGGTGGTCGGCTGACCCCCTAATTGGGCCCACTGGCTCCCAAAAGACCCCATTTGTCATTACCTGCATCAAATAGTCATGGGACTTGTGGAACTAGTTATTGGGTAAATTATGTTCATGCTATTCTCGTTTTATTTTGAATATGAGGATGTTGACGGTGTTTTGATGGTGATAAAATAGCTTGTAATTACCGTCAACATAAACCATCCCATGATGATGGCGAATCCTCAGACTGGGGTATCAGTGCACCAAGGAGGCCAATTTGTTGATTACTCCAGGGTACAGGAGCGACAGGCGCCAGGTAGCTATCAATTATCGGCAAGTCACAAGCCGATGACTTATAATCCTGGATGGACTGGTCAGACATCGATTCAACAACAAATGGTGCAACCTGAACATCAAGTAGCAGGAGCGCAACAATACCATTACCCGGGGAACGCTCAGAATGAGACATCGGTGCATCAACCGATGAATATAATATCGCAGTATACCCCAGTGGGTGGTCAAGGTTATACATCGGCAAATCAACCGATGCATAATATTCAGCAAGGTGGTGTTGCGCTTGCGCCAATCGGACCAGCTTATTTGCCACAAAGGCAAGAAGGGGCGTATCAACCAGTCCAGCCAATCAATATCCAGCCAGTGCATTGACAGGATCAAGATGCATACTGGACCGATAAGATCGCCGAAGTGATGAAAGAGCAATTCGGCATCAAGCCTAAGGTCAATACATACTCGTATCAGATGTCGTACCCTCAGGCATATGACTTGATTCCTCTCCCAAATCGGTACAAGGTGCCGGATTTCACAAAGTTTTCTGGCCAAGATGATACATCAACGATGGAGCACATCAACCGCTTCATTATCCAATGTGGAGAGGCAGCTAGCAGAGATGAGGTGAGGGTAAGATTGTTCTCGTCGTCTTTATCTGGATCAGCATTCACTTGGGCCGATCTAGAGAAGCAATTTCACAAATACTTCTTTTCCGACGTGCATGAGAAGAGGATTACCGATTTGGTCAAATTGAAGCAGTGTAATGATGAATTGGTAGAAAGCTTCGTCCAAAGGCTGTGAGACGTGAAAAACAAGTGCTACAGCTTGGTGCTTGATGATCGGCAATTGGCAGATTTGGCTTTCCAGGGGTTGCTGCCACACATCAAGGACAAATATGCATCTCAGGAGTTTGAAAGCTTGAGTCATCTCATGCAGAGAGTTGCCGATCAGGAGGTTAAAGCTTTCGAACCTAGAAAAACTTGGAGTAAGAAGGTGTCCTTCGCTGAGCAAGAAGAAGAGTCTGAATCAGATGAAGAGCCAAGTATCGGCGTTGCTGAATGGGTAAAGGACAAGAAACCGGTATCCTGTCCGTTCGGCCAAAAAGAGACGGAAAGGTTCACCTTCGATATTACCAAGGCCGATAGGATGTTTGATCTATTGCTTCAAGAAGGGCGGATTAAGCTGGCGCCTAATCAAGTGATTCCATCGGCCAAAGAGCTTAGAAGGATCAGGTATTGCAAGTGGCACAATGCGACTTCGCATAGTACCAATGATTGCAAAGTCTTTAGGCAGCAGTTGCAGTCAGAAATTGAGTCTGGGCGAATTAAGTTTGAGAATTCTAAAGCCCAGAAGACAATGAAGATAGATCAACACCTGTTTCCAAATAATATGGTGGAAATCAGTGGGAAGACTAAAGTGCTAACATCGGAAGCTGCTAGAAAAAGTGCATCGGTAGATCCTGAACATCAAATAGATATGCGTGATGTGAAGAGAAAGGAATTTGCCGATGACAGAAAAGGAAAAGGAGTTATCGGTGAGAGTAGCAGTGACAGGAGGCCTTATAGACATATACCATACGGTGTTGTGATCACGCACGACCGGCCACGACAAGAGTATCGGCGCTTGCGAGAGGAGCAACATCAGCAGCAGGAGGAAGAAAGGCGCCAAGAATGGTATCGACATAAAGATCATTGGAGATGCCCTTTCTTCGTTCATTGCTGGGAAGAAGGCATCAAGCTACCCACTTCCAATAATTGCCCTGAATGCAACGGATACTATCCTGCTGATCGATCAGAGAAGGAGCCTTGTTTTGACGATCGAGCATCAAACTATGGTAAGCCGATCAGAGAAAGAGGATCGGTACGTGATCGGCTGGGGGGTAAACTCAGTGTACATGACAGGCTTGGCAAGCGTAGCCATCAAGAAAGACTTGAAGAGATGGCCGATGCAAGAGTGCCCGATGAAGAAATATTTTCTAGGGATCCGAACATAAGGAGTGGTGCAAACATGAAGGGTGAGAGGCAGTACCAGCCTGTTTGGAAAACTAGGCTTCCTCAATGGTGCCCCAAGGGTTTGACGAAAACTTAGAGGAGGAGGGTCCAGCACGAACGCCAAATCGATCTGTGCCACAGTGAAAATCCTTCGAGAGAGGAATCTCCAGTCAAGCAGTGGAGGCCGAAATGAAAGGATAGGGATCCATCGACAGAAATCAATATGGTTGTTATATTGTCGATGGAATTCTTGGCGCCTGCAGATGCTGAGGAAGAGGCTGCTGAGATGGCACAGTTAGTACTGGATCCGATGGCAGCTATATTTGAAAAGCCTGCCGATGACGAAAGGCAGCATTTAAGAGCCTTGTTTGTCAAGGGTAGAGTTGATGGGCAGCCGGTGTCAAAAATGCTGGTAGATGGCGGAGCGTCGATCAACATAATGTCGTACGTCAAGTTCAGGAAGCTTGGAAAAGGTGACCAAGACTTAGTCAAGACTAACATGAAGCTTAAAGATTTTGAAGGCAACGTATTGCTAGCTATGGGGGCAGTATGCGTTGAGTTGACCATCGGTAGCAAAATTTTGCCAACGACGTTTTTTGTGATCAGTGGCAAAGGAACCTACAACTTGCTCCTGAGGAGGGATTGGATTCATGCTAATTGATGTATCCCTTCCACGATGCACCGAATCCTTGTGCAATGGGTTGGAGACAAGATTGAAGTCGTCAGAAGTGAAGCCTCATCAACTGTTGCATCGACAGAATCGAAGACTTATGAACAAACCAAATGCATATCAGGTGAAACTTGGGATACAGAATTTCTCAAAGTGGCCAATTACCGAATTACACCGATCCAAGCAGTCGGTTCTGAAGAAGAGTTTTAATGGATCAGTTTGCCGATGATGGAAAACTTGGGCAGGGGTTCACGTCGGCAGATGACTTACTAGAGATAGATATCGGCGATGGTAGTAAGCCTAGACCAACCTTTATTAGTGCTAAGTTAGATTCACAATGTAAGCAACAGTTGAGTGATTTGTTAAAGGAATATAAAGATTGTTTTGCTTGGGATTATACATAGATGCCTGGTTTCGACCGATCGATAGTTGAACATCGGTTACCTGTTAAATCTGGTTTCCAACCACATCAGCAACCAGCACGCCGATGTAATCCTAATGTGTTACCCGATATTAAGGCTGAAATTACGAAATTGATTTAGGCTGGTTTTATTCGGCAATGCCGATACGCCGAATGGATTTCTAATGTGGTTCTTGTATATAAGAAAAATGGAAAACTTCGTGTTTGTATTGACTTCAGGAATCTCAATAAAGCTATGTCGATGGATGGTTACCTGATGCCCGTTGCTGATCTACTAGTTGATGTTGCGGTTGGTCATCAAATCATTAGTTTTATGGATGGTAACGCTAGGTATAATCAGATATTTATGGTTGAAGAAGATATATCCAAAACTGCTTTCAGATGTCCAGGTCATGTTGGTTTATTTGAATGGGTCGTGATGACTTTTGGCCTGAAGAACGCCGGTGCTACTTATCAGAGGGCGAGGAATTTTATTTTTCATACGTACATCGGCACGTTGGTTGAAATCTATATTGACGATGTGGTGGTCAAATCTAGAGATTTTGAGAAGCATCTTGCCGATTTGCGGAAAATTCTAAAGTGCACAAGGGAACATGGGTTAAAGATGAATCCGAATAAGTGTGTGTTTGGTGTATCGGTAGGTCAATTTCTAGGTTTCATGGTGCATCAAAAGGGCATCGAAATCGGCAGAAAATCCATTGATGCAATTAATAAAGTGGTTGCTCCTACAAACAAAACTGAGTTGCAATCTTTGATCGACAAAGTTAATTTTATTAGAAGATTTATATCTAATTTGTCTGGGAAGATTAAGTCCTTTAGCCCGTTGCTAAAGCTGAAGGCCGGTCAAGAATTTGCATGGAAGGAAGAACAACAATCAACTTTAGAAGAGATTAAGAGATATTTGGTAAATCCTCCAGTCCTGGTTCCGCCTCAACACGGGAAGCCTTTCAGATTATATTTGTCTGTCGATGATAGCGTTATCGGATCAGCCTTAATCCAAGAATTTGAGGGGAAAGAACATGTGATTTATTATTTGAGTAGAAGGCTGGTGGATGCTGAAACCAGGTATTCGGTCATTGAGAGATTGTGTTTATGTCTGTACTTCTCTTGCATGAAGTTGAGGCATTATTTGCTATCGGCTGAATGTACTGTTATATGCAAGGACGATGTGGTTAAGTATATGCTATCAATGCCGATATTGAGTGGAAGGATCGGCAAATGGATCCTGGCGTTATCAGAGTTTGATTTGAGATATGAATCGGCTAAAGCGATTAAGGGTCAGGTGATGGCTGATTTTGTTACTCAGCATTATGGTACAGTGAGTTCCGTAGAGATTGCTCCTTGGACCTTATTCTTTGATGAATCTACGTGTAAGGAGGGAGCAGGTATCAGTGTTGTCTTGATTTCACCTCGAGGACAGAAATATGAAATCTCCTTGCCAATCGTTGCTACTTCGACAAACAATCAGGCTGAGTATCAGTCTTTGCTAAAAGGGGTGGAGTTGCTCAGGGAAGTGCGTGCCGATGCCGTTGAAATCTTTGATGATTCTATGTTGGTGATTAATCAGTTGGCTGGAATATATGAATGCCGAAGTGAAATTTTGATTGCACACCATGAAAATTGTTTGCAATTGTTAAAAGAATTTAAAGAGTACCGCCTCGAGCATATTCCTTGTCTGCATAACGAAGAGGCTAATCGGCTAGCACAACACACTTCGGGGTATCAGCCGATTCAAGAAGTAATGACATCAGTAATGGTTGTTGATGACTGCAGAAAAGAGATTACCGGTTACTTGAGTGATCCGTCTAAAAAGGTTGAAAGACGGTTGAGGTTTCAGGCTACTAAGTATGTACTCCTTGATAATGAATTATATTATCGTACGATTGATGGGGTTTTGCTCACATGCCTTAGTGAAGAAGAATTGAAGAGGTTGATGGGTGAGATTCATGAAGGGGTATGTGGAGCACATCAATCGGCATTCAAAATGAAATGGATGATTGGGCGAAATGGATATTATTGGCCGACAATTCTTGAGGATTGTTTTAAGTACTTCAAAGGGTGCCAGGATTGTCAGAGGTTTGGTAATGTTCAGAGAGCGCCTGCATCGGCAATGAATCCTATTATCAAACCTTGGTCGTTTAGAGGATGGGCCTTCGATCTCATCGGCCAAATTTATCCACCGTCAAGTAAAGGGCACAAATTTATACTTGTTGCCACCGATTATTTCACGAAGTAGGTTGAAGCTATTCCTTTGAAAAAGGTGACATCGACAAATATGATAGACTTTGTTAAAGAACATATTGTTTACCGATTTGGTATCCCTCAAACTATTACAACTGATCAAGGGACCATGTTCACATCGGGGGAGTTTGATGAATTTGCTGCCAGTATGGGGTTTAAGGTGTTAAACTCTTCTCCTTATTATGCTCAAACTAATGGTCAGACCGAGGCAACTAATAAAGGGGTCATTAAGCTTATCAAACGCAAGATTGAAGAAAACCCTAGAAGATAACATATAGTGTTAAATGAGGCTTTGTGGTCGTATCGGATGGCATGCCATGGCGCAACTAAAGTTTCGCCGTACCAGTTGGTTTACGGACACGATGCTGTCCTACCTTGGGAAGTTAGAACTGGTTCTAGGAGATTGTTTTCTCAAGACCAATTGATAGCCGATGAATATAATGTCCTTATGAAGGATGAATTAGAAGATCTAGCGAGTCATCGGCTGAGAGCTCTAATCACCATTGAAGAGAACAAGAAAAGGGTTGCCAGATGGTATAACAAGAAAGTGAAAACAAAGGAGTTTACCGATGGTGATCTGGTATGGAAACTGATTTTACCGATTGGGAGTAAGAGTTCAAAGTTTGGGAAATGGTCTCCTAATTGGGAAGGTCCTTTTCGGATAAATCAGTCTGTTCCTGACAATGCGTATATTTTGGAAACCCTCGAAGGGGTTGCATTTTCCAGAGCAATCAATGGTAAATATTTAAAGAAATATTATCCTAGTATTTGGATGGATGCATAAAGCGCTACATATATACTGATGACAAAGTTATCGTACAAAAAACATCGGTAGGAAAGGCATTAAAGTTATAATAGAGGATTGGTCACCGAGTTGACAGTTGTCGATGCAGTAAATTACAACAGAGATTGAATGGATGAGATCGCACGAAGGCGAATTTGGTCCGCTTCCTCTATCTCCCTAACGTCATCATCGGCAACACCCTCAACTGGCTTAATTTTCTTCCTTAACAGGAGGGCTTGGCGAGCATCGGCATCTCTCTCTTGTTGTAGAGCTTTGGTGGCATCAGGAAGTTGGGCCTTCTTTTGGTTGGCCGCATATAAAGCTTCATTGACTTTCTTTAGCACTGCCAGCAATTCTTCTTTCCGTGCCGATAGACGGGTGATTTCCTATTCAAGCTCGACACCAGAAGCTTTCGAGTGGCCGATGTCCTTGTGCTTTTCTTCAGTAGTTTGCTTGAATTTGAGCATTTATTCTTCAAGATTTGCTTGAGCGGCTCTATCGGCGATGCGGCGTGAAGCCTTTTGGTATTGTAGCTGCCGACTCTCGAGGAATGCCGCTTGAAAGAGTATTTCTTGGATGTCGGCAGGCAGATGGCCTTGGATTGCCTTGAAAGCTACCCTTACTGCGCTAGAATCTTGGACTAGTTGGGGTGTACTTTGTTGCAGTAAAAGCAGTAGTACTTCAAGTTTAGATTTTGCTTCAGCCGATATAGCATCCGAAGCTTGGACATAGCTTTCTTCTTCTTCATCGTCGTCTGATATGTTGATGGCAAAAGAGAATAAACTGTTGGGAGAATCTTGAGCCTGCAAGGAAGAGAATTAGAGCTTGTCGATTGAAAATTTATGCCTTGTGAATTTATGATAAACAGTTGGTATACCTGCTTTAGAGCAATTTCTCGCCTCGGACTTGGCCGAGCAGCTGGCATAGCTATGTCTTGAGGTTCGGCGATGGTTGCCGATGAACTTGCCTCTATGACTGAAACGTTTGGTGTTGGTGCTGATGTCGATGCCGGCGGCGTTTCTGTTGTGATGGCCAAATCTTGCGGTATTGATACTATTCTTTGGATGGAGTCTTCAGCCAGTGTTTGATCAGGAGTAGATACTGATGCTGGCTCTGGTGTTGGCGCATCGGTAAGCGATTGAGAAAAGCTATGGTGACATGACTGGGGTTGATGGATTTGGACGTTTTGGTCGAGGATCGACGCTTGATGAGCCTTGGCGTTTCAACTGTTGCACTTGAGGGGCATCGGCAGGTTGAGTAGGAAGACTTTGTACGCTTGGAACGGCTGCCGATGAACTTGTCTGCTGCAGAGAAGAAACATTTGATGCAG